>JAUMHA010402648.1:0-12210 GCA_032359765.1 Saxidomus gigantea | reverse complement strand
CACATACGAATATGGTGGTTCCGTAGCAGAGAACTGCCAATCCATATTTTCGTTTATTTACTCTTCAGTTACTTGGCTTAAATTTATCTTCTTAAAAAAACGAAATATACATTGATTGAAGAATCGAAAGTACGAAATTCGCAGCTTACAAAATACTGATAAACATGAAATATTTCTAGATGTCGACGATTTCACCCTATATTGACACACTCGTATGTGGAATTTCAAACATTCGTGGTTCGTGTGCATTTTTTAAAGAAATAGACGGAGGTCAAAATGCTGACATTCAAGGGGGTAAAAATTATCTTAAGTATGGATTTTTTTGCTCAGATATTCCCGGCTTCCTCGAAAACTAGACGACTATATGTTACCGGTACAGACAATTTATTATTATCATTTGCCAAATTATAAATTTTGGTCAGACGAATAAAATGCGTAGGGAAATGTGGTTTTACATGTTTTAAGTGTAAACAACACGTTTGCCAGGCGCGCGTTATCGAACAGAGCAGTCCGAAAGTCCAGTTAGTATGTAACATTTATCTTAAGTCCGAAGGTCACTGACTCAACTGCTTATCCCGTAGGTTGCGGGTTCGAGCCCCACTGGGGTCACGACCGTGCCTCCTCATACGACACCTATTGTTTTTTCCAGGAAGCTGACTCGAGAGTGACTCGATAAGCTACAAGCTTTCTTCACAACCGAGCTAAAATGAATTAGTATAAACTAAACGTGGTGGTTTTAGGATAAGTGGATGAAACTGTATTCATGATCAGTTACTTCCCTACATTTGGTTGCATACAGGGGGTTTTGACAAGTGATATCGGCGTGTAACGTTAGGCTAACATATTGTCAATGCGTGACAAGGTGGTAAAAAGAACAACAAGACAGTATCCGAAACAGTCCGCAGAATAATAAAATTATTAACTTCCGCATTTTTAACTGGAACCAAGGACTATTTACGCCATTCAGAATTTTTGAATGCCTGCAATAAAAGCATTGTTATCAGCCTTGGTCGGCATACTGATAACTGGGCTTGAAATAATACTAAGCTGGGAAAAATTCCGAATCTTGTTTGTTCAACACTGTTTATAATATATTCAACAGTTTTTCATTTGAACACCCTTTAGACTGTATACTATTGCGATTAATGGGACCGCATATTAGCTTTATTTTCCGACTTTGAACTATGGAAGACCCAGCTCGTTTATCTGTTTAGTTGCCATAAGTAGGTTAAAGTCTTAGATGCACCAAGAATTCAGCAGTTTTGAATACGTATGTAAAACTAAAGTGCATATATTTTATGGCCATTAAAGCCCGTATTTTTTGACAGCATAGTCTGTTATTTCTCACTTAAGTGATTAATACGTAAAGTATGGAGATAAAATTCTGAAGATCGATTTTAAATATACCTTTGTAAACATTGACAGAGCGCTGCAAGGCTTTACAAGAGTTCTGAATTTTTAAAAAATGTAAAAACCAAGTATGTGGGTAAAACATAAAACATATTAATGTATTTAGGTATAGCTATTGATAAAATGCCTACACTGGTGTAAAATATAAAGTTCATTGAAGATTCACTTAGGCCGGGGAGTGTACACATGACATGCAAAACTTCTAGCCAGTCCCCTCTTGTCGAAATCAGTGAGTTCTTATAAATGTGGCCCAAGGCGTCCCGGTAGTCGCAATTAAGAGGACCAGAGTTCGATTCCTTGTCTGGTTGCATGTGACGTGTCCTTATGTCAAACCTGCGTCAGCTCCGCCATCTCTGCCTCTTGCACTCAGCAGCTAATGCTTACAAGTAATGAAACGATGATGATTATGATAACATGATGATCATGATGATGATGGCGACTTGAGCTTGAACAATGAAATAATTACTTTGTTGCATAGTGTTGATTTCGGTTTTCTTGCGGTCAGACACTTCTCGTAACGGATCTGTTTCACTTTTGGTACATCGTTACCGCATTCTTTTACCGCTAAACCTATTAGGACGCATGGTTTTAGTATGGATGATGTGTACTCATATTTGATGTATTATAATTTATTTCCTGAGTGTACTGAAGGAACGCGGAAGCATATCGTGTTGAAATTCTGGACATATTTCGCTTTGATTAGGCCAGCGAAATACAAGTAATAGTCGTTTGTTTAAATGACATTGAGGTGGTAATTTGTACAGTGAGATGCATCTGAATGAAGAAAGAACATTCTAATTCATCTTAAGTCAGTGTTAAATGAGCCAGTGTATTTGTCTATATCAAAGATTAAACATTCCCGTTTACGACTGTCGTATATTCGTACGTTTTTCTTACATATTTTAAATTTTTTCACCCTCAAGTTTTGTATGCACATCTACTAGTGTGACATATTTTATGCTATTTTGCAATGTTGACTCATATATAATGCATTTTTATAAAAACAAAGAGGTAAAGATAGTTAAATACCTCAGTTACCATTTAAAATGTTTTATAGGCTTTCGTATGATATTTTTTACCAGAATGTTTGCCCAGAAGACACATACAAAAACAGGATTACAATTTTAGATCTAGGCTCCTTAACCAAATAAGATATAAACTATCATAATTTATACACTTTGCAAATGGTAACATACCATCACAGGTACTAGATATTTGTAACAGGTTTGAAGTTTTAAACCTGAAAGATCAAGGCAAAGTTTTCACATCTCTAAATGTGTCTACTGTAAAAAAAAAATGGCTCAAGTTTTCACCGTTTAAGTTCCCACAATTAAAACCGAATAGCGATATATCTATGCAAGTTTTTATTTAACAAATTAGAGATAGATATCGTGTGAACTTGGATTAGATTACAGACTGCTTCAACAAAAAGACATTTTTAAAATTAACCATTATTTTACAATTATTTTGCACAGGATTTCACGACTTAAGATGAAGAAAAAAGAGGTCACTTGAGTGACTATACCGTTACTCACTAGGACAATAACAATGTATTAAATGCGATTGATTCATTAATATTTTTGCTTCGTTCTTGAGCATACAATGCAATGATTAAGTCCGACAATTAAGATCAGACATAGTGTTAACATTCTTCCTGACAATATAGCTACATTATCGTAAAGCAATCTGAAGGTTTGCTATTCTCCACATGTCCACGCACCGCTATTCCCGTTATTCGACCGACAATTCGTTAATGAGAGGTGCTGTTTATTTTGTTGTTTTACGGGGTCCCGTAATCATTGATGCCCCTGATAATAACATAGATGGTTATCCTAAGAAGAGAATTGTAAGCATATTGGCCGTAACAAACGGTACAAATCTGAGGAACAGACCCAGAAAGGTCTTTGCTATGTTTAAAATTGTAGACAGATATAAATCGCGGCATTCTAAACTAAATGTATTTTGGCGAAAAGATGAACAATAGTGTGCAAACAAATAGTGTTATGCTTTACGTAAACAACAAATAAATTGACTCGTTTTGTTTGAAAGAATTTGGCCATTGAAACGACGTTTAACTTCCTCGACTCGTTTGACTACTGTAGCCTTGGTTTGGCGGTATAGTTCTTTGCATCTTGACCTTATCATGCTTATTTTAGAATTACTTTATATGATCGAGTACAACAGTTTGCCACACGGTTTTTTTCTCTCCCCAAAATATTCCCGTGAAAATGACCCGGATATTAGCTGACATACATTTCAACTTTAGCACGGTCTAGACCTTGTAACAAGTGAAAACTGTTCTTACAACAAAAATATTAGTTCTGCAATTTAGTGTTAATTGAAGCGGAATTATATTTCTACTACCAATCAGTATTTGTTATTAGCATTCAGTATAAGTTTATAGACGTTTTGTACCAGTGCCAAATGACCGAACATTAATACCAGCGGCGGGAGAGAAAGCTACGCTAGGAAAATTTCTCGTAAATTAGAAAAGCCTATAGGAGACCTGGAAATATTATGATTGTGTTGTATATCAAGATTTTATGCGAGCGTTACTTTGAATAGGTAAGCTTATAGTGCTCATGGAATCCGCGCGAAGTAATAAATAAATTGAGTCAGCCTAAGGTCAAAGGCGGCCATGGTAATGCTTATTTGCCGCAGAGTTATCTCTTATGACTTGTAACGTATGCGAGTAATTCTCGAAAGATGATGATATTCGTCTTCTACTACTATTTGCCACACGGGACGGGTTCTTACGTTGATTTGTATGTAATGAGAGCCGATGTTTTTTGCCCATTTTGCAGAATGCCTGAGCTGGATACTTTTTTTTCTGCGGAGTAATGCAAATAGCAACCTGCCTTTTTTCTGACAAAACTTTAATTCTTTTTGCCGACTGGTATCAAAGTGAGTGCAGATTTCATACTAAAACACGTGTGCGTTAGTTTTAACATGTTTTAACAGCGCTAAAGAACAAGTCCTTTTCTATTTATACGCTTCAGACCACAAACTTTTTCATCGTCTGTACGACCCCCCTATTTTATTACCATACTTGTAATTTTAATAGGGTGAATGAAATAGAATAATATTTTGTTGAAGGGGCTCAATGGCAAACACTTTCTCTATTATGCGTCAGTACCCGGGGTAACAAACGGTTAAGAGATTATTGACTGATTTTCATATTTTGTTACAATGCAACAAAAGCAACAATTATGGACTCGCTACATTTTGAATGAACATGCTACTTTATAGCGAAAAAGAAAATGAAATTCTATAAATTAAAGGGCTTTAAATACCACAAAAACGTTTATTCATGTTTAAGGATTTGTAAAGCGAATGGATATTTAAGTTTTCTAGTTTTCATCGTGTCACATCTCGTAAAAACCATACTCAAACTGACGTCATGATGCTAATGACGTAAGAACGGCTTGAAGTTGGTATGATTTTGGCACGTAAAATCATGTTAATTTATTGCTACCTTTATGTCAGCAACGAAGATTTTAAATAAAATATTACGCAATCAAGTGTGGGCTAATGTTCCGAGTATGGTGTCTGGACTTACTGTTGCTACTGCTGTTTCTTGTACGATTAGGGTAAAGGTTGCTTGCTATTGCCGTCTGCTACGAGTCTATATATAACGGTTACGTTTTATGCAGCATCTATGTTTATAGACTTTTCTGCTTCTCTTATTTCGCAATATTTTCTTTATGTTGAGGATTACCTACCTGTTGCTGCTTCTAGATTCTGCACCTCCTGTTATTTCGCATACACATTAGTTCATTAACTCAGTGTTTAGTTTAATCATCGGCTGCTGGTACTTCTGCGGCACCTAACTTTCCATTCATTAAAATAAGTACCGAGACGTTCAACAAGGGTCTACTGTGAAGCTAACTCAGAAATTCACCGCATGCTACTTACACATCAATTTATTATCTTGGCCATTTCATCTCCAAGAACATAACATGCTGTCTTGTGGATTCCTTTGATCTTTCATTATATTCATCTTAAGAACTCAGAAAACAATAACTCCACTTTACGTAGAGTTAGTTAAATGTACGCGCTCTTCCAGGTATTCTAATTACTTTGATAAATGAGGGAAACTGCAGAATTTACAAACGTGATGCAAGGCCAAAATTTCGATCATTATAATACTGCTTAGTTAAAAGAGTAATCGTTTTTCGACAAAAAAAATTGCAAAATTTGATTATTTTCCAAGTACAATAAATCATATAGGGCCAGTTTAAATCTTGAAGTGTTTTTGTACATTGTGGAACGTAGTATTTTCCTTGTTGTCGTACATGCCAGTTCGATTAGGTAATATGACCCGTAATATGAAATATTCAACTTGTGACAAAGGTAAATATATTGCATTATGTGCAAAAAGGTGCATTTTAAACACTTCTCAACTTGTTAAAAGGATTGCTGTTTTCAAACCGTCTCGATTGTACACGTTTTGACCTTTATTTTTGCTGTGCCAACTAAAACTGTCACCATGTTGTGTTCACTTTCACGAAGTAACCCAATCAGCCATATGTCAACTTATGCATCAAATTTAGGGGTTTTACACCTGTTGAAACGCGTTCTCAATGCAAACAATTTGATATTTTCTTTCAAAGTATTGAAACCTGCACATTTGAAGTTGTTATCGAGTATGTAATCTGAAATTGTATACATTTTTAGTAACACACTACCTCACGTTCTTTTCCAGTCAATTAAAAAAATAAGTTATTGCATATTACATAAACGATGTTACCAGCCCGAGGGAAGTTCAATGTTTTAAGGGGGAAAAAACTTTAAAAAACTTGAAACAAGATCGAAAATGGTAGTATCTCTACTTTTTTTGTAGCTCTAGATGTATTTTTAATGAGCATTTTCTTTTGTTTAATTTATATACATGTAGTTTTATCACCGTAAAGCTATAGGGGAAAACATGTCTCATGTCAAAAAACTAGCACAGATAATAGAAACATGTTATCGCGATAGACGATAGAGTAAAACATCAGTTTCCAGTTGCATCTTAAACCAGTGCCACCGTCTCCAAGAACCTTGCGTGAAAAACCAGACTTTACCATTGTTCCAATGCATTATTTCGTTTACCATTTCCCCATTGTCATTACTAGTTTAATTACCACGTGGGGTTCAGGCGTGGCGTAAAAATACTAAACACTCACATTAAAGCAAAACCACTTTAATTGATAGGTACAAAGAGGTTAAGACTCCGCTCTTGATTTCATACAAAATCCACAAATGGGCAGTCTTTTTTATTTTATTTTTTAGCCACAGTACCGGCCATATAAGTGTTAAAAGATATACACGTCCGTCTTTATATTCATTTTCTGATTGACGTTTTTATTTCTTGCATTACCACTATTGTGTTTGACCGAATAAATATAGGAGAAGTTAAATTCCACTTCTGTTGTATAGAATGAGACAAAAACATTGACATTTTTTTGTAAGGATCTGCGCTGGTAGTCGTCTTTTGAACATGTTTTTAAATTCATTTGGAAAGAAAACTAAAATCAGTAGAAGATAGTTATCTAACTAAATAAGTTATAAGATATAAAACGTAGAATATAACACAGAGTTAATGGACAATGTTACATATGGTAGTCAGCTTTTTACCAAGTCTCCTAGTTCTGGTGCCATCCGCACATAACAGCACTCTTTTCGAAGTTCTTGAATAATTCATGTAAATGTTGATAGAAGTCATGTAAAGCACATTTTCTTTTGTACATTTCAGGTGTGCTGACGATACTGATATTAAATATCACAGGAGTTAAACGCAATAACGACAGTAGTCAACAACTGCATTGGAGTGAAAATGGTGACACAGAGAAAAGCAAGCTTTGGCATTCGTCAGATTCACGACATGTTATAAGAGGCAATCATACGGGTCAATTTTTATGTATGAACGACCGAAGTGTAGTTTATCAATCGGTGAGTCGCCATTTTATTCCATTTTTTATTTTGAATTAAAGAATGCAGTGCTGAAATGCCACTGTTACATTCTTTGACCATTTTAGACATGGCATAAATCAGCCACCATATTTCTATTACAATAACACTGTGGAGTATAGTGAGTTAAAACATCTCGCCTTGTATAGTTAGAGCGTAACGTCCAATTGTACATACATTGCTCTCTAAAACTAATAAAAAATACTATTTCCTTTCAATCTATAAACTATATGTTTAAGTAAGAATGTATTCATTTATTTCAAAAAATACATTGATTGTTTGGTTTGGAGTTTATGTTCTCTGGAAACGTCTGTCTGCCTTGCATACTGTATAACTTACCGGTTTCTTTCTGATTTTTCAGACGAGTTTTAATCCAAACCATTGTGTGTTCTACCATGAGTATGACCCTATAAACTATAAAGAAAGATATTTTCGTCGGTTAAACGTAACGATGCCAAAGTGGTATGTAGGAATGAACAAAGATGGTTCTATCAGATGTGGAAATGTGACTAGAAAGAATCAAAGTGGTGCCAATTTTACAAAAGTTCAAGTAGGACAAAGTGTAGTAGAAGAATCTCCATCTTTCAAGGAACCGAAGAAAGAATGTTGTACGAGTAAATCATGTAAGACCCGACGGAAAGACAAAGGGAATGATAAAAAGAAGAGGAATAAACGGTGTTATAAAAAGTGGTGTAGAAAACATAGGAGACGATTCTTTACCTTAAAACTTAAGGAATTAAGACGCTATTATAACAGATGCGTTAAAAAGGAGATTAGACACTGTAAAAAGAATGGAATGAAAGAAATCAACAGATGATAGTGTTTAGTCAAACATGTCCTTGATTTCGTGTTTGTTATTTGAGATTGCATACAGAAGTGCTTTTGTATAGTACCAAAAGCAGAAATGTGATTTCAGAAGAAGTGTATTTATTTTGAAATTTACAGACAAGAGAAGTAATATTTCGTGAACATAATACAATTGTTGTTCAGAAATGTGGGGTTTGCTATCTCGATGGAATATGCCAGTTGAAGAGTTGGGACGTTAGAGGAGAGTTCACGAAACACTTATTACTGTAATTTCGTTAATAGTATTTATATGAAAAATATTGTCTCGATGTAGTATCTATCTAGATAAAAGACTAGATTGCCAAGAAATTTGGCAGAGAATCACAGGTGCTGAGCATGACGAAGTATATTATCCAGATACTTTAAAAGTGGAACATGGTCTGTTATAGGCCGGTGTTATTTAATGTTATTGAATACAGTGATGTTTTCTACGCATGTTATGCATTCCTCGTTGCTCTCAATTGTTTTAATTATTTTTGAAAGATCTTTAGTCAGTATGTTAAAATACTTGTTCTTGTTGCATTTATATTTGAGCATTTTAACTATGGTATCATCACCGTGTAAGAAATATGGGGCCGCATATGTGATTTCGTACGATATTTTATACTAGAAAAACACCCGTATACCCTGCAAGATGTTTATAATAAGAAAATGAATATGTCCATCTTTCAATCGAGACAGTTCCATTATTTGATCAAAGGGGTATTTGCTTAAAAAATTGTTGACAAAACTGAAGATTCTGCAGATCATGACCAGACTTAAAAAATGTCCAGGCTTGTCCTGGTCGCAGGACAAAAAACCGAGTTTCTATTAATACGCAACAATTGCTGTGATATTACCGGTTTAGATTGATATGATTCTTGTTCTTGTGTATAGAGTCTCGTTAGGTACGAGTCTTGTTCTGGTGTAGAGTATCGTAAGGTACGAGTCTGATCTGGTGTAGAGTATCGTAAGGAACCAATGTTGCGACATATTACGTCTGCAGTAATCTCACGAGTATACAGCAAAAGTTCAAGCTTTAAAAGGGCCGTTGCAAAAGTTTGTAAAATATTCCCTTTCCATTCTTCAAGTACTTTTAATATTTTCTCATTTTAGGTATCAACAATGTTATTTAATTTTTTACAAATACTCATTTAAGTTAGTAACGTGGATACATTTGAGTGCAGCACTTTTGAAAATTACCATATAAATGCTCGGGTGTATTATGTTGCTTGCAAGAGTACTACAAAAAGAGCAGCTTTGCCAAAAACAAAACATACTTAGGACTAAAATATAAAAATGCCGTAACAGACATTAAAATGCCGTGCCCGATCTGTGTGTTAACGTAATCAATTTCGTCACGAAGCTGTGATGTAATGGTATAAAATTTGCAATATTTCGTAAGACGTTTCCTTGTTACTGATAATACTCTTATATTACACCTGGCAGTTTATGTACAAGATGATCAGCATAAGTACTTGGTCCATATATTTTGCCTTCAAGAACAAATGAAAACGCATTAAGAGATATTTTTGTAATTAGCGGTAACGGAATACAAAAACGGATATTCTTTTTTCAAATCAAATATTTTTGCAATAAATTTTTAACTTTTTTAAAACCTTAATGCCATTTTCATTTCAAATGCATTCTGCGATTTAACATCCATATTTACATATATGTAAGGCCCATGGACTTATAAATAGGTTATAATGTTTAAATGTATAAATTATTTAGCATCTACCTTAATTCACTGTTGGTGACATGGACCAGTATAGGGTAAAGGTATCTGTGATGGATGGGGGAGGTCTGTTTGTGTTGTAGATATAATTTATTCGGACCTTCCCCAGTTGAATACCGTAGAAGACGAAATTTTCTCGAGGAAATGAATTTGCAAAGACCATAATAACATACATCAGTAGGTGCAAAATCGTGCAGCGCTGTCCAGTTATTTGTTGTAGCTCGTCATTTTGATTTTGATTTCCGCGGCGACAAGTCAGTTACCATTTTAGTAAAAAAAGTCTTTGTAACAGCGAAACAAACGTCAGTGTATATTTTGTTAATGCAACTTGATACAAAACGGCGTCACGTAAATTACAAATTGTTCCTTTATCATTTAAAGACGCGTGGAATTTAAAGTTAAACTCGAAATAGAATCTACTAGGACTAATTTCTCCATTGAGCACATAAACAGTGAACAAAACCAATAAATAAATTGCATTTATCTAATGTCCAATCTGAATCATCAGCATTAAATACCTCAGTGTATATACTCACATGACGTCATCTCATAAAAGTAATGACGTCATAATCCTGTAGATGTGACGTAAGCTTATGTGTTAATGCCTTACTGTAAATGCTGAAAAAATGTTTCTAGTTTGCGTAGATATGACCGAAGCGTTTGAGTATCCATTGACGGATCTTGACTTATTGTGCAATACTTTTTTATTTACTGTCATTTAAAAAATTAGTTTAATTTCTGAATAGTCACATTTCTGTTTTGTTTCTATGATTAGCTTTTAAAAGCACTGGATCTGTATCCAAAATGAAGAAAACAAAACTATAAAATTTCAAATATTTTCAAAACGTAGAATTTTCGTTAGACTTCCGTGTATTTAAAGCTCGAACAGAACATGCAAGAGTGCTCAATTACATTTGTGTAACCCTTGCATGGGAACTTTTCGACAATTAGTTTTATTTTAAGGTAGAATCTATTACTATTTAACTTTTTTTCTTCAAAAATCAATTCTTGGAGGAACCTGTGTATTTGTTGATGATTTTTGCTTCTAAATTTTCGATTTCGTCCTACCCTTTCGTCAATAAGCGTACCCTTTCGTCAGTTAGTGTACCCTTTCGTAAGTTAGCGTAGGCATTTTAGAAGCTAAATCTGTGAGCAAATATACAGGAACTGCAACAAATTTAAAACGTACTTCATAGCCCTTTTGTAATAACAGAGTTTTAATTTTTAGTAATTTCGTTTTTTATCCCCAATTAAATTCTCCGGGTAGACTTTGTCGAATTTTCATTGAGAGAGATAACCTGTTTTAAAAAAATGGAGACAAATTTTAAAAGCGGAGGATCGATAAATAAATTAGTAAAACCAAACTCATCTACCCTCTCTACAACAATACTATATTTTGTTTATCCAATCCGGTGCCATGTAATTAAAACTTTAAAAAGGCTAAGTTTTCTGACTGGTTTATGTATAGGATTAGATCTTTTCTCTAATGGAACATAAATATATTTTGGTTTTGTTACATAATTAAAACCTACAAACATATTTACTGTTACGGTTTAGAGTTTTGAATGTTATCACGATTTCTGCATGTTATCACAACCGTACTTTTTAATAAGACACATGTTACGACACAACATTTTATACGTTTCTGGTACAACACGCACTTTATCGAAGTATTTGTGTCACCCGCATTATTTTGTTTGTTTCTCTTAATTAAGGGAGCAGTGGCCCAATATATTTTCTAACTCGTGAAGCCAAGCTTATACCAAAGGATTATTTATGATAAGTTGTTAATAGATGTTTTGTATATTTTGTTATGAACTAAACGTAGACGTAGAATAGTGCGAATTGACGAATCAAAAAACGTAACGTATTCAAAATGTTAAAACAGATTTCAAATTGGAACAATTGTTAAAACGTGTAATAAAAGTGTTGCCATTAATGCTGTTCATAACGTACATTGTATTTGTATTTTACGTCATGACATAATCCAAGAAGCTTTTGAATAGAATGAAATACACAAATACGAAAATTATCCGATATATGACACATCCGAAATTTGCACTATTCTTTGCCTATTTTTGTAAACTTGTAAAATATTGCATGTACAGCCAATGATAAATGTCTTTGACAATTTCCGTTTGTCTGGATATGAAAATCGTGTCTTAGGACACAAAATAAAGTGTAAAAATTTGAACAAACTTTGTCTTTCTTTTGGTTTGAAGCCAGTCTGGTCTCAATCTTATTGTGGAAACTAAGGTCAGGATGGCTCTTAAAATCGAGTCTTT
>JAUMHA010402626.1:0-11156 GCA_032359765.1 Saxidomus gigantea | reverse complement strand
CCCGCCTCACAGCATCCGCACCAACAGTCATGTACAGGCGTCTCTTATAAGGGTAAAATGTAGGAGAAAATATGTAATATTACATAGGGGTAGATATAGCACGACTAATATAGGTTGTAAATATATTATTTCGTAGTGACAAGCTAGTGTCGTCTCTTAGTGACCTAAAACAAATATAATTAAAACATGATTCCTCTATTTTCTGACATTCCTTTTTTACCGTAGATATTAGTTGGAAAATAATGATATGTTTATGTCCCAGTTAAGTATATTACTCTTAGTTTGTTCATTTATTTAGTCCCGATGTTCGCATTATTTTCAGATGCATCTTCCTAAAGCAATTAAGATACTTATTTCTACGGCCAAAAGCTGTAGAACATTAAAATAATATTATTGTTAACTGTGCTGAATAATTTATATTTGACTATAAGGTAAATGGTACATTAAGGTCAACAGTAAAGCCTTTATGTTTGGATGTAGCAGACATAGTAGTTGGGCTTAAGAGAGGTTTCGTCATATTTACGGCAATTTACAGAAAAATATAAAAACTATTTTGAGAATAATTCCTTCGATATATAAGATCTGAAGGTTGCCTCTTCTTGTTCTATCTAGCTGGGACCTAATATAACGGGTCTGGTAAGGAACGTTATATCTATATCAATTATCGATTTTATCGTGTCTCGGCTAGACAGCAAACTTTTTACATAAAAGGCGAAGCAACGACGATAATTAATTATCAATTATTATGTACCAGAAGTCTAAAGAACGAAACATCGATAAAGTGATTCAATAACTGTTACTTGAATACCGTTTAATTTTTAAAACAAATATTCTGTTAATCTGCAAAGTCGTGAATAACGAACGGCATCTTCTCAATTTTCGATCGCCGCCATGTTTTTTCCCCTTTACACAGCTGAAATTTACATTTAAATTGTAATTTGTCAGAGCTCCTGGAACTAAACTAAATATGGCTGTTGAAAAGTGATACATAACTGCAAATTACGTAAATCCTGGGGCAAACAAATCATCTGTTAATCTGCAAACTGGTATAAAAGTTACGGCACCTTCTAAAACTTTCGTTTGGCGCCATGTTTGTTTTCCATTAAATGTCCGAAAGTTACATATAAATTTCGAATTTCCGAACACCTGGAACAAAACTAAATATAGCAGTTGCAAAAGTGATACATTAACTGCAAATTATGTAAATATTTTAACAAAACATGCCACATGTTAATCTGCAAATTGGTATTCAAGTCACGGCACCTTCTAAAACTTTTGTTTGGCGCCATGTTTGATTTCCTTTACATGTCCGAAAGTTACATTTAAATTTTCGAATTTTCAGACCTTCTCGAACCAAACTATATAAGGCAGTTGAAAAGGTGATACATTAACTGCAATTACGTAAATACTTAAAAAAGACAAATCATCTGTTAATCTGCAAACTGTTCCAACAACTTACGTCACCTTCTCAAACCTTCATCGCCGCTGTTTTCTTCACGAAGCCAAAAATTATACATAACTTATTATTTATCACAACTCCTCGTAACAAAACTAATTCAATGTTTCAAAAATAATTTTACTTGAACGATTTGCAGTGGCCAACTTGCGAAATATATAAGTAAACGATCAATTAAGAGACTGTTGTGCATGTAACCCTGAAGATTTGAAATTATGCACCAAGCCGAGACAGGATAATTGGCGGATAACGTTCGTTACCATACCCGTTATATTAGGACCCAGTATCTAGCGATAAGTAATCAATTTCATTCCTGAAAAATGGGTTTCATCTTGTTGATTGCCGACATAGTGGTTTGCTGTTTGACAGACACTCTGATGACAGCGTTAGAAGCTGTTAATCTTCGAAATCTAGTTATTTGAAAATCTAGACGGTAAAACTTCGTCATTCTTTGCCATAACATTTTGTATATGAACAAAAGTATAAAGACAAACTTTATCAGAGTGGAATCAGAGTAGAATTGATGCCCCGTTAATAAAATATGCATTTTGCTTTGATTTTTATCCCCTTTACTTTTATTTGTATTTTTGTAAACTTTTTCATCATATACATCGTGATCATTTGAGCAGGCTCATTAGTTGGTGGAATTTAAAAACAAAATTCTTACTGTGACTCTACAGTGTATACTGAATACATTATTATAAAAAGTATGTTAAATTGTTATAATGGTTACTAAAAATTGACAAATTACTCTTTCTGGTATACCATTCGATTACTCTTTATTTACAAGATGGGGGTAGGGGTATACAATTCAATATCTTTTTAATTATACGGTAAATTCTTCAAAAAATTGAATATGAATCATTGAAGGGATATAGTTATTGAAAATAACAGTTCTCGTGGCTATTTATAAAAATTGACCGTTATGGTCTTCATACTTTAAGTTGACATGTTGTTACCGCCAAACTAGTGTTAACCAGCGTGGCGTAATTACCCTTTATCAGTCACTATATTTAGTACATATTTAAAATATATATGTGTAAGCGGCCGGTTAGCTCAGTCGGGAGAGCATTCGCTCTTACAGCCCTGTAAGCGAACGGTAGGAAGCACACTTTTTCCCCTGTGACATTTGTCGCCTTTTTACTGCTTCAAATACAACGGAATTGTTTACTATGAAATATAGCTACCAATCGCTTTCATATACTCAAAATTCAGCCAACCATCTCTTTTAAAGATAGTTTTTGTTAATTGATGTATGTGAAACAGAATAATTTCATGCAACTTAAAATGTCTGTGTTTCTGTCAACCTCTTCAGAAATAGTCTTTTTTGAATGTTGTAAACTTTGTATCAATGTTAAAGAGGCACTCACTACATCTAGCAGATTTTATATTCTCGAAGAATAGATTATTTGTTCAATGAACGTAAAATGATAAATAAATACAGTTTCAAAGAAAAACCTATGGCGAAAAATGCCTCATTTTACCACAATTAATCAAAATAGAGGCTTTCTGTAATAAATCGCATCCACCCTTTTATTGTACAACAACAACTCTACATAGATTATTGAATGGTTTACGGTACTGCAGTATAACTTAAACTGCTGATTTTATCGATAATGACTAGGAATATATAGCTGAAACTTTTAGGTTAAGTTATATTACTTCCAAAGTATCTAGTATTCATGTTTTGGAGGTTATTTAGTTCGACATAAGTTATACGGTGTGTCCCTTTAAGCTGCTCGCTCTCAGTTACCGCTGAAAATTTTTTTTTCAAAAAAGTGGCATGCTTATTCATAAATATAAAACTAAAGGCTAAAATAAAAAAATAAGCAAACATCTAGGTAGGAATTTGCAGAAATCGATTGAAAAGGTCGGTTTTACGGCACCGTTACACTATATGTTTATATTGACATTTCAACAGCGTTTGCAACGCTTTTGAATTTGGTAGCGTATTTTTCGAATTTTAGAGATAAACGTGACATGAATTTATACTAGAGCCTTTTTATATCACCATATGTTCTAAAATACGTTATTTGCATACAGTTTGAAGAACTTTATTTTTTTTTACTAAAATCTGAGAGCGAGCAGCTTTAATGCAATAACGATATTGGTAAATTTACTAATATAAATTTCAAAAATAGTTCGGTTTTGCTCTAATTGCGTTTTAATATGGGACTCCATTTTGTCTCGGATGAGACTCCTAATTTGTGTGACATAAATAACTGTGATCCCAACCCTCAGTGGCTGGTGAGAATGCTTTTACCAAGCCTTTTTAATTCCTCTTTGCTGATCATGACCGTCTATGCTACTTTCTTTGCATTCAATCTACAGTGCTGAAATGTCGACCATATATACAATTTTGCTAACAGATGTTGATTTCCCTGAGCTGACATTGATTATAACATAATTATTCTACCTGTTTTTTATGTTTTGACCATATGTACAATTTTGAAAACTAATTGAGAGTGACACTGTTTGTAATAAAAGACAACCATAACATACCGGTATATACTTAAAACATGTTCAGTATTAATTACGGCTTAAAATTACCGATTGATTATTCTTTATGTTCCTTCTTCGTTTTTTTATGTCAATTAAGCGCTCACAAGTGATATGAAATAACGTGGAAATGATTTTATTTGACATACTTTTACATTATCTGCAACATATTTGATAACAACTGTGAAAAATAGACGGAAAATATTGATATGTTACAAGGTTTGTGGATAGTCTAATTTTAAAACCTCACGAATTAGTTAAGATTTGGAAATCCCTAAAAAAGACTTCGCAAATTCAATGCATTTTCAGAAATCGCTTTGCTGTAAATATGACCTTATCAAGGAAATCTCTCACCGTTTTCAGCTTTTCAGAAAACAAACATGTGAGAAATAAGATGATAGGAGATTTAGAATTTGGAACATTGATATTTTAAACGGCAAGCAATTTTAATGGTGAAAATAACAGCAGCGATATTTGTCTTTATATAACGTATATGCAAATGTAATAGTTACACACGCTAAAAAAACAAAATTTCTTTTTATATTTGGTCCGTTTATACCATATTAACCCGTTGCAAACTTAGATAACATGACAAATCAGAAATGATGCCTTAAAATTATACTGAATAACACACAAGCTCCAGAAATTAATATAAAGATAGACACTTGACTGAAAGAATGTAAAGGTGAAACATGCAAATTCAGCAGGTTGTTAAATGTGATGGATGACCTACTGGATGTGAATCTTGAAAGGACTACTTATAGATACAATATCAAGGAAAATCAAGTGTCAACGTTTTCAAAGGTCAACATATATTTTGAAATATGTAATAAAACATGAGGAGTGGCAAGCAATGTTTTCTCAAATTTCTATCAACCTTAGCAAAATATTATACAAAGGTATGTAATATCTTAAAAAGATCTGGTTTTTCTTTTACTATTATGCTGAAAACAGTAAACGAGTTTAATGTTTACATCCCTGCAGTCTTGCAAAAGTGGCACTTCGTTCTTGCCAGAGTCTATATATCTTATATAAAATGCTTTAGCCAATTATTAGATACAGTATGAAAATACTTGCTTAAAATGATACCCATCAGGGGCTTAGTAATGGACCTTTAATGTATCTTTGTTTGACTGGATCACTTTATATAAAGAAATATTATTTGTATCAAGATTTAACTAAAAACATTAACCTCAAAAGAAGGAACACTGCAATTCTTTCTTTCGTTCTTTTTTACTTCATTGGTGATGTGGTTAATGTCTACGCTTTGATGCAAAGATAATGTGTCTCAACACACCCTTAACAAAACATAAGCAAAGCCACGCAGCACTTATGAGACTCGTTTATTTGGCAACAAGGGGTCAAGCAAAATGCACAAGCATTCAAATACATCTATACAAGTAACATAAATCACTATATAACTTCAGAATACATTATGAAATTGAATCTTCTTTTTGTTCACCCCTCTCGGCATGTCGATCCCATACAAACATTTACTGTCAGTAATAATAGCAAACAGAAGATGATGAAAAGGATCCTATTTTCGTCATAGAAATACTGGCCGTCCAGGAAAAACCTCCTTTCATTTTTTATTTATCATTTTCAGTGAGGTAGGAAACCTGTTTCCGTAGCTTGTCACAATTAAATGACAAATGCACGAAATGCTTTTTTAAGCATTTCTCAGACTATTACTCTTAAAATATGACAACGGATATGTCAACATGCCTAACATAGTAAATACATGTACATGTCAGATAGTTTACTTTAAAATAAATTTTTGAACCCCAACTTGAATTTGAATGTTTAGACAACCTAATCTGAAGTTGCAAAGACGAAAGTCTCCGTAGAAGTGACAAACAAATGCTCTTACCCGCCTTTCGGTTCATATGATCACGTGACATCGCACAAAACAAGTTTTGTTTTTGGTACGTGGCATTCCCTGTTTGATATTATTTTTGTTTTGATACGTCAACGTTGAGACAAAGGTTCTCTACTATACCGTGTAACGTGGAAAGCTATATGTCTCAACACACCCTTAACAAAACATAAGCAAAGCCACTCTGCGCTTATGAAACTCGTTTATAGAAATAACAAAGTTTAGTGGACTATTAAACATTCAAATTCAAATGACTACTGTAACCGTATAAATAACTTTTCAAAATTGTAACATCTTGTTGTCATATGTTTCTTATCAAGAGAATCACATATATATCCATCTTTAGCTTGGTCCTATTTCCAACGGCCATGCCTTTTAATACATCTATCGGAAAGACCGGCGACGTTTGCGGCAGAGGTTGGCCAACTGGCTCGCAAAGTATGAGTGCCTAGCTTTAAACCTGGAGCAACAGAAGACAATTTGCTACTAACAATACATCCTTTAGCTCTAGTGTAGCTTAATGTTTTGTTTTTGTGAATAAGCAAATGTACTCGTTTTGAATGAAATATTGGCCTGAACAAAAAATCTTCAGCAGTATTTGACAAACCAGCCATTTCCATATAACGTTTCAACATATTTGTACGGACATGCAACGGTATTTCCTTTCGCTATCAATACCTCTCGACCCTCTCTGTAAACATCGGTCTTGCTAGATTCTATTTTAACAATAATGTGATCATTTTCAAACCTAATATCAGAACAGTGTAAATTACTCATTTCGTTAAACCGCAAAAATCCAGCATAACATAATAAAATCATTGCTAAATATCTCACATTAGTAAGACATAAATTATTTGAACATCTTTCACATAAAGCAATAAGAACAGCATCGTCAATAACGTTCATTCTTTCCTTGGGCTTTGAAGTAAGCCTTTTCGCAGCATCGCACAAATGTTTGACTACAGAATCGTTTGTTGGATCTCCAAAACCGTGTATTGAATGAGTCCACTTTATGGCATATATTGCGGAAGAAATAACACTGTGTGACTTTCCTTTGTCTAATAAATGTGTGATATATAAAGCCACTACGATAGAGGTGCTCGGTTTAACGCTTAATTTCTTCGAAGCGCAAAAAGCAGAAAATCTTTCGAAACATCCAGTGTGTTTATCTGTTGTGGAAACAGCTCGAGAGTTCAGTACATATGCTGCCATCTTTGTTGCTATACAATGAGTCTCTGAAGTATTCATTCCCGCGCCAACAAAACGACGTTGCATTGTAGTACTTAGGTCAGGACCTGTTAACAATAACGAATGATTAGATATTTAGCTAAAATCTGCATTTTAATGCTATCATATGGGAAGGCAATGGATCTCTGGCGAAAATTCTATTGTTTCCATGTCCGTGACATACAAAACCTTGTTTTGGCAATATCTTGAAATCTTTTATATAATACTTAAATAAACGTTTTCTGGTAACAATACATGACCAAAATGGTGCCGATGTCCAGTACGGTACAATCAAAGTGCAATTGGCAGTTTCGGACTTAATTTTATCCAAACACTGTGTAATCAATCTCGGTGGCGGGACTAACCTATTATTTTCATTTTTCCAAATCATTGAAAATGTATCAATACCCTCAGTGCCTCGATACCACCATCTCGAATTAAAACGCTTGCATCTGTTATTATTTGATGAAGCAAACCGATCTACTGTATATGGACCCATATACTGTCTAAGTAACAAAACCAACTGTCTGAAATAAACCAGTCGTCACTATCCCCACATCTACTTAGAAAATCAGCTTGTATATTTTCGATACGAGGAACCTATTCTGGTACTATAGTAATCTTATTTTTCTCATAAACTCGTGCAAGTCTGATGCAACACATTGAATATCATTCTTTTTACTTCCGTACAGAATGGATTATACATTTTTATTATCAGAATGCACTTTTACTCTATGATTTTGCAAAATGTGTGCTTTGCTTTGAATAACCCTGCTTACCGCTTCTATTTCTCTCCAAGTGGAACTCTTAGACATTTCACTTACAGACCAAGAACTTACCACTTCATCTCTGGAGCCTTCTACAAAGGCAGCCTTTGTAACTGCCTTCTTTTGACTTATTTTTGTCATAATATTTTTGTAATTACGTTCTTGACTACCACTTACGCTCACACTAGAAAACCCATTCACTTTCGGGATTTTATAACTGCTCACTTCCGGGGGCTTCTTTTCACTCCTTTCATGGAAAAAGCTCGCTTCTCGGAGCTCATTACTACTCACTTCGTGGAGTTTATCACTGCTCACGTCCGGGAGCTTGCTATTGCTCACTTTCGGGAGCCTGTAATATCTTTCCGGGATACTACAGGTGGACACTTCTAGAAGCCTACTTCTGTTTGCTTCTGTAAACCTACCACTGCTCACATTTGTGAACCTACTACTGCTCACTTCTGAGAGCTCGCTACAATATATTTCTGAGAATGCATTATAGCATTCTACAGAGAACTTACCGTTGATGTCTTCAAACTCGGGCACAATTTGTTCTATGTATCCGCTGTAGCCATTTGCGTTAGCATCACAAAAAATTTCATATTCACAAGTCTTCACAGATAACATACTTTTACCCGCATTGTTGTACCTACGAATATTTTCTGCCAAAACAACATTTCTCTCAGAGCCTTATCCGATACCATGACCGGAGAATTCCAACTTGCTCGAGTTAATATGCAATTATACATGTTTCGTGTCGGCATGCGGCTATGCTGCCAATTACAAACTGCAAAGATATTATTTGCCCTACAAGTGACGCCAAAAACCTCACGGGAAGGAGATTAAATTTATCTAAATTTACCTGACTCAAAGCCTGTTCAGCGTCATTTCAAGCCTATGAATTCTGTCCTCCTTTATATGAAAACAATTCTTATTGAAATTTAACACATATCTTAACCGTTCCGTCACTTAACAAGGCTTCCAATTACATTTCTCAGATGCCAAGAGAAAACCAAATCTTAATAAAGTGCTTTTAACTTCGAAACTTGATTTTAAAGCCTTAGAATAATTCAAGCAACCACCAATACCGTCATCAAGAAACATTACTATGCTATGGCCGTCTGAGCGAAGATATTTAACTACAACCCTGTTTTAGTGAAAATATGCCCGTCTGTTTTGATCCCAAATGGAAGAGAAACATATACGAAATACCTTTTTCACTACCCAAGAAAACCCCCAAAATGATGTATGGGACGCAAAAATATCTATGTGATGATATGCACTTTTAAGATCATAGGTAAATACATGTGAATTTGGTTTAAACAAGCTCTCTGCGACTTTAATATCCTCAAACTTGACTTTGAAAAGATGTAGATGCGGATTAATATGCCTACAATCTAAAACCAATCTCCTCTTAGTTTCCTTTCCAAAGGCCACTGCGAGAGGGTTTACAACTGTTGGAATGTCGTTTACCTGTTTAATTTCTCCTTTCGACAACAACCGACTGAATTTATTTGATACAATATCAGGATTGTCTTTAGCTGATTTGTTGTTTTTCAAAACTCTAGAACAAGGGAGTGATTTAAAGGCAATTAATATCCATTTTCGATAGTACGTACAAAGTTTGGATCAGCGGATGCCAAACGCCACGTCGATATGTGTTCCTTAAGTCTTTCAACTGGAAAACTTTCTTTTTTACTGGACATTTCTACATTATTTTCATACATTTCAATGCTTTTAAAACAAACCTGTGTCTCTGAGGACTGATTTTAATTCTGGACTACTACACCATGCAAAGAGCAGGAATATAAATATTCACTTATCTTATTATTGCCAGTAGTGATTCCAGGGTACTCCGACCTCCAATGTCCGGGCTTGCCACACTGGAAACAGAGTCCAGGCTTCGTCGCTGGTACGGTTGACGTCGGTGACACACGTGACATCTGACGGGCTGGTCCACTTTGATACGGAGCAAAGCGCGAACGTTTCCTACGTTCGGCTTTTAACTTCCGGGCTGCACGGACTTCTGCCTTGAATATCTTTTTCTCGTCGTCTGAATCGTCCGCCAGCGGATTGGACTCATACTCGTTGACAACCCTCCATCCCAGGTCGCTCGTATCCGCCAAACAAATCAACTTTTGTCTATGTTCTAACATCTCCATTGCTGTAAATATATATTGTGAATCATAATGTTTTCTAGTACAATGTAAAAGATTTATTATGCACATACAATTGAAAAAACGTTTACAAAAAATACCTTTTTATTTTCTTGCTTAATAAAGAATCATATAAAACTAAATTGAAAGATCCAGTATTCAAGTTTCAAATATGTGTCAGCTCCTGTGAATTACTCTGAGTATCTTGATAAGATTTTCTTTGTCAGCTAAAAGTTCTTCCTTGTGTGTCTGCAGCTTTTCCTCATTTAAACTTTCTACATTATGTTGGTTCTCCATGATGAAAACGGAACGTTAGAGAGAAAACCTAATCTGAAGTTGCAAAGACGAAAGTATCCGTAGAAGTGACAAACAAAGGCTATTACCCGCCTTTCATTTTACACGATCACGTGAGATCTCACAAAACAAGTTTTGATACGTCCACGTTGAGACAAAGGTTCTCCACTAAACCGTGTAACGTGGGGAACTATATTTCTCACCACGTTTGATGAAATTTCAAAAATGAATTTTGGAGATGAAGAACGTGGAGGATTTTCAAGGTTTGGGACCCCGTGACCTTTACCCTTCTACAAATGGTAATATATATACCATAGCTGCCGCATGCGATTTCTCAAAGCTAAGTTACATTCCTCCTGTTCAGATCTGTTTTAAACGAATAATTCATTTCTAATTTAGATATCATAATGTTAGAATACATGTATTATGATATTCACCTTTCGTGAACTGCAACAACATAGAAAATAGAAAATCCGACATACAAACATCAAATGTAACCGAACAATCTAATAACGTACAAGATAAAATTTATATGTATATATCTCTATCCGATAAAAGTTGTTTGATATATTGAGTAAGTATGACAGCTATATGTAAATGTCCTATCTACATTTGTTTAAGTTAAACATAATGTATGGATTTCTAACGTTACATTTTCCCAAGTCAAGAAGACTTCTACAAAACAACTAGTTTAATCTGTATTTTCAGCGGTTTAAATGATGTATGTTTCTATTCGATTAAACCTCGTGGTTTATGGCAATAACAATTAATTATAATCTTGTACAGTAAAACGTCGTTAACTCGAGCATCGATAACTCGAGAACCCCGGATAACTCGAGGAGTCCTGGCGGTCACCGCAATTTTGCCTGTATGTGTAAGCCGCA
>JAUMHA010402560.1:0-11161 GCA_032359765.1 Saxidomus gigantea | reverse complement strand
AACCAAGGTGTGACGCCAACGCCGACGCCGGGGCGAGTAGGATAGCTCCCCTTTTCATAGAAAAGTCGAGCTAAAAAGTACTACCTTATAACCATGAATTTGTGAAGTATTTTTCACCGGTTTCAAGTCCACCATCAGCCTTGTATCACCACTGAAAGATGACATGCTGTTTGAAGGAGGCTGCAGGTCCTCTGAAACAAAACATATGATATGCAATATTTATCTAACTTATACCCAAAATTGTCTTAAGACATAATGTTGGATAAGATGAATCTTACTGACATTACAGTAAACTCCGCTTATAACGAACTCCTCCGGACCTATTAAATGTGTTCCTTATATCCATAGTTCCTTATATCCGTATATCAAACAAGTTCCTTATATACCATGTTTATATATCAAACTAAAATAAATAACGAACAAGTATTTTTGAAGTCAAATGTAATAAAATCCGAACCATCAATAATGTTGCTTTTTATTTTTCTACCTCCTTTTGAAAGAGATCTATCACTGTTACTCTTTGTTCAGTATGAAAACGTTCAATAATAGTAAAGGATTCATAGAATAGAAAATGACGATTTATGTTTTAATTGGCAATACTTGAACACATACACTAAATCAAAGTAACATGTGTTTCCCAGTAACATGTGTATACTAAGTTCACTTTTTGCATTAATTATAATATACATAAATTACGATCCAGCAAAATGACAAGTTTGTAATTTATCGGAAACAGTGAGTAATATAACATGTATAATGTACATGTACAGTATATGCATCAGGTGTAAAGAAATCCAGAATAGAACGCTGCGTCTGATTTGACTGCAGGATTGCAGTAGGCAATGCTACATTATAACATACTAAATATCTAAGCTCTATGCCTTGTGGTTTCAGAGAAGATTTTAAAGCTTTCCCTATACAGTAGACTCACTGAATTCCGAACCCCTAAAAATCCGGTCACCTAAAAAATCCGGCCGTTTTTTCTCCACCCTTTTTATCTCCATTGACACTAATGTTAATATTTCCCCAAATCTCCGGTCCCTCAATTTTCTGATTTCCGGCCGATAGTTTTGGTCCAAGTATGATATAATGTATTAAAGGTTCTACTGTATATGTATACATGTAAAGTCAAGTGATCCCAAGGGCCAAGTCAATTTTGACCCGGGGGTCATAATTTGAACAATCTTGGTAGAGGTCCACTATGCAATACTACATGCTAAATATCTAAGTTCTATGCCTTGTGGTTTCAGCGATGAAGAATTTTAATGTTTTTCCAATACAAGCCTAGATATAAAATCAAGTGACCCCCGGGTTCAGTCAATTTTGACCCAGGGGTGATGATTTGAATAATTTTGGTAGAGGTCCACTAGGCAATGCTACATGCTAAATATCTATGCTCTGGGCCTTCCTGTTCTTGAGAAGAAGATTTATTAAGTGTTTCTTTTCCATTGCCAGAGTTTTACATGATATTGAATTATTTGAACATCTATGATAGGGCTCCATGCAAGAAACATCCCTGCCAAGTTTCATCAACATTGGCCTAGTGTTTTAATTGGAGATGTCGCTTGAAGAAAACTGTGGATGTACGGCCGGTGAGTGATCCTAAAAGCTCACTCTGGCTCTTTGTGAGAGGTGAGCTAAAAACATGCCGTTCATTTTGAAATATTGTGTGTGAGGACTGATGTAGAGATGGCAATACCAGAACTACCAAACTTTTCAACAGCAACTCCTAATATGATAAACAAGAGCTGTCCCTCACAAGTGACAAATGCCCCCGAAAAAGGTGTCTCACAGTCTTTGTCCTCTCCATGTGCTCAATAATTGTGGTATGTAATTTTAAAATCCATGCGACACATCGGCTTGATGTGCTAGACATTTGTGCCAAGTAATTTTAAATCAATCAATGCATGACAAAGTTATAGACCGGACACAAATGTGTGCATATATAGAGGATACCATTACCTTCAAACTCTAAGTGTGACCTTGACCTTAGGGACATGGGTCTTGCACGCGACATGTCGTCTTGATGTGCTAGACATTTGTGCCAAGTTATTTTATAATCCTTCAATGCATGACAAAGTTACAGTCAGGACACAAATGTGTGCATATATACATGATTCCAGTGTGACCTTGACCTTTGAGGTAGGGATGTGGGTCCTGCATGCGACACGTCGTCTTGATGTGCTAGACATTTGTGCCAAGTTATTTTAAAATCCTTCAAATCAAGACAAAGTCACAGTCATGACACAAATGTGTGCATATATAGAGGATTCCATTACCTTCAAACTCTCAGTTTGACCTCAACCTTTGAGGTAGGGACGTGGGTCTTGCACGCGACACGTCCTCTTGATGTGCTACATGTTTGTGCCAAGTTATTTTAAAATCCTTCAATGCATGACAAAGTTACAGTCTGAACACGAATGTGTGCATATATAGAGGATTCCATTACCTTCAAACTCTAAGTGTGACCTTGACCTTTGAAGTAGGGATGTGGGTCTTGCACGTGACAAGTCATCTTGATGTGCTAGACACATGTGCCAAGTTATTTTAAAATCTTTCAAGGCATGACAAAGTACAGTCCGGACACGAATGTGTGCATATATATATATACAGAGAGAGAGGATTCCATTACATTCAAACTCCAAGTGTGACCTTGACCTTTGAGGTAGGGACGTGGGTCTTGCACGCGACACGTTGTCTTAATGTTCTAGACATTTGTGCCAAGTTATTTTAAAATCCTTCAATGCATGACAGAGTTACAGTCCTGACATGAATTTGTAAGTGCGTGCGCACAGACGGACTTATGGACAGTGCGATTTTTTTATGCCACCCTTAGGGGGCATAAAAATGATCTTCTTCTTCAACATGAACAACTCATGATCAATATGTTTACTTGATCAGGAATTTTCACTAAAGCATAACAATATGTGCTTAAATCTATAAAGATTCTTCAAACTTTGTGTCAATGTGTTATTAATATTATACAACTGATCACCAGCATCCAGCACTAAATCTAGAATCACTTTTGTTGACACGTCAGAATATTGTGCATAAATTAAAGCACAGAAGGAGTTATATATATGTATATACTAATTTATTTATTCTCGATTGCAAAACAAGTTCTTACAACTTAGATTCATCGCTCTCGAGACTCATTCCAGATGGAATCAACCTTGAAGAGAAAAAGGCAATGTGGAATTATTTGTGTCTTGCCTAAGGACATGACGATGGTAGGGATCGAACCTAGGGCCCATCCAGTTAATAGACTATAGTACACTGGCTTCCTCCAGAGACTTCAGAAAATCTTCTGTCACCTATAAACAAATGAGGTACACCTAAAGGGAACATTTGTACAATGACAGCTAAGAGATAAGACCACCACCATACATACCACAAGTAGACTCATAATGCAAGCTTTCACTTTGAATCACTGATGCTACATCTTCATCTTCTTCAGGAATGTCAAGGCCCAAATATTCAGAATAACCATTTTCATCAAAAAGCATCTGGTCATTTGTGTTGAGCAAACTTTTAAGGAATTGTTTATTTTGAAATTTCCTATAGCGATTGTCACTATGCAATGGCGTCTGGCAGCTTTCATTTTTCTGTGTCATTTGGCAATTTTCGTTTTGCAATACTTCTGTGCTTTGTGCCTGCATGATGGCGGGACTTTGTGCCTGTACGATGACAGTACTTGGCATCTGCTCTAAGACTGGATGAGGTACAGGCTCCTGTTTACATACAGATCCAAGGCTTGGCTGTTTAGTTACAGCTGACCTTTTCTCTTTTAAATTCACCCACATGGCTCTGCGTGCATTTGATACTCTCCAGTTTTTACTGCGAGGCATGACTACCTGAAAATAGATAAGATTTGTAAACACTTTCTTTGAACAATGTTGTCATTTTGACTAACCTACAAACTAGGTGCTCAGTTCCAAGAAGAGCTATTTGAGTGTGTTTTGATGATAAACAGGAGGGGCAAGATGGCCCTATTTCGCTCACCTGGCTACCAGTGGTTACTATCACACTTTTCTTCTTTTTGCTACAGCGACTGTTTGGGAGGAGTTATTTTTGAAGTTTGAGTTGAATTGGGAAAGGTTTGCTGTAAAAATTGAGCTCCTCAAGTTTTGACAAAAACACTATTCAGTTTTGCTGCCACCATCCAAGTTTGCTTAGAACATATGCACCCCCTTAGCCTTCGCCAAACCTATGCAAACTCAGATGTCTTAATGTAATCCCTTTTCCCCCATACAAAATACCAAAGTCCTGTATAATAGCCTTAGGTAACCCTCACATACTGTAGCCCTGTCTGATCTCGACTCACTCATATCAAGCAGGCAGTGGCCCAGCCCATTTATTAATCATAAAGCAGTTATTTTTAAATCTTTTATAAATAATTCTTTATTCTTTTAAACAGTTTTAACAATCTTGATTCTCTTAACTGGAAGAACTAAGTTTCAACATTCTTGATTGTTAAGTGCTGTAGAACTGGAATGACAAGTTTCAAGTTATCTTACTGTATTCTGAATCTGTTGGCTGTGCAATATCCCTCACTTTGCAAGTGTACCATCAGACATTGGTCTAGAAATGCTTTCCCTGTAAATGAACAAATTACAAAAATGTGTGTTCTTGTTATTGTGGTTACATGTATCATGGGCAAATGACAAAACTTACAATTTAATAATAGCAAGGTGGATTCTGTAGGTCATTCATATATACATGTAGTAGAAACAGCAACTGCCCAAAAATCTCCCCTTCTGAAAGCCATGCCGTGCATTACGTAGAATAGAGTGTTTTACCATATGCGTCATTATTGTGCTGCTGACTAAGAGTTCTAGGGTCTGGCATGTTAAAGATAGAGAAATGAGTCTGCAGTTCTCCGGTTTAATATGCATGATCGTCCTTCTTGTGAACTGCGACTACATCAGCATCTAGTACGTCTTGATCCAACGCCTGAAAGAGGAGTATGATTTAGAATGTAGGCTTGGTTGCACTGTCTGAATACATGATGCAGGTGTGTTTTGGCCTTTAGCAGAGCCATTATAATTGTTACTATCATTTTTCTCGTTACAAAACACGGTAGAAAATTCATAATTTGAACAATCTTGGTAGAGGTCCACTAGACAATGCTACATGCCAAATATCTAAGCTCAAGGCCTTGTGGTTTCAGAGAAGAAGGTTTTTCCTATTCATTGCCATAGCAACCTGCATTGAATGGAATTATTTGGACAACTTTGATAGAGTCTCAAGCAAGAAACACCCCTGCAAAGTTTCTTCAACATTGGCCCAGTGATTTCAGAGGATACGTCGTTTGAAGGAAATGGTGGACAGACAGATGGACGGACCCAGGCCGGTGAGTGATCCTAATAGCTCACTCTGGCACTTTGTGCAAGGTGAGCTAAAAACTTAAATGTACTGGAAAAAACATAAAAAGTGCTTTTAAAACCTGAATACCTTAGAAATTGAAAAAATGCATAAAGCCCATTTCTAGATTTCTTTGTAAATCTAAGAGTGTAAAATCAAAAGATTCCTCTGCAGCCTAAATTCTAACCTAAGGGTTTTGATTTGAACAATCTTGGGAGAACAATAAACAATCCTACATGCTAAATATGTCTAGCATTACTGTTATGAAACAGCTTGTGACAATACTGTTTAAAACAAATTACGTTTCTTTGTTGTAACATGCCTTCTGTGAATCATAATTTGAACAATCTTGGTAGAGGGCCACTAGGCAATGTTAAATATCTAAGCTCTAGGCCTTGTGGTTTTTGAGAAGAAGATTTTTCCTAAGAAAAGAAGTTTCCTATAAAAGCCTATGTAAAAATAAGTGACCCCCCTTGGCAGGGTCAATTTTGACCTGGATATCATAATTTGAACAATCTTGGTAGAGGTCCACTACGCAATACCACATGAAAAATATCTAAGCTCTAAGTCTTCCTGTTGTTGAGAAGAAGATTTTTCCTATTTGTTGCCATAGCAACCAGAGTTCTACATGGAATGGAATTATTTGAACAACTATGAGGGGGCTTGATGCAAGGAACACCCCTTTTAAGTTTTATCAACATTGGCTTGGTGGTTTCAGAGGAGATGTTGTTTAAAGGAAAACGTATGACAAATCATGTACGACAGATGGAATGGGATCCTAATAGCTCACTCTGACACTATGTGCCAGGTGAGCTATAAAGGAGACCCCCAAGACAGGACAGACACACCATCCAACTGACATAGAATCCCTTCTATACATGTACAACAAATCATCAGTATAATTATTTAGTAAGTTCGTCTGATCAACGTCAATAACTATTCTACACAAATATTACCAGGGCATTGTTATAAAACTGACTTGCATTAAAATTAAAAATTTCATTTAATTGTCTCTGAATGCATAATTATTAAACGGATACAAAAGTCAATTTCTCGTCTAATCGCCCCCCCTTTGTGAGGCAACCAGCATACATGTACATGTATAATTATGTTTGTATTTGATACAAAGCTTACTATCTATTGATTATTATAATGTTTGATATGTTAAATGGTTTACATAAATGAATAAATGTTTTATTGAATATTGTAATTTTTGTCAATAAATTCTAAAGAAAAAATATTTTAATCCAAACAGCGACGTATTGCCCATTTCCCTCCTCATGCTGTATCAGCTTATGACCCGTAAAAAGAATATCATTTTATCACTATAATTCTTCATTTATCTTGGTACACATTCATTATACGGGCGAAGGTTCGAAGGGCGTGAATTATTTAATTGAATACTGAAAGCAATAAATCATGGATTTGACACAGGCCTATACCCATGTGAAATTACAAAGTGTCAACTCTGTGACGATACGATAATATACCTATAACGCTGCACCGCAAATTTTCTTTACAAAGTGACATCATTTATCACAAGAAATTGTGACGTCATTAAATGTCAGACATTTTTGTTTTGAAAAACGCAACACTCTTCTGTTGAATGCAGGTTTGTACTTAAAAATGTAAAGAGATCCTATTTATACACATTCCTAAAGTTTGATGCTTTTTCTTGTGACGCCATAAAAAGCACCATTTCTTTTCACTATCCCTAAATTCATGACACAATGGATATTTGATACCAATTATTTTCTGAACTTTCTTAAATTTTCTTCTTGCATCCCCTGAAAATCTGTACCATTGCTAAAATGAAATTCCTGGTTATGCTTTGCCCAATCAATGTTGGCAATCGACCAGTCAATGTGAGTATTGACCGGGCCGGCGGTCAATACTGGTTAAAACTGGTCAATACTGGTCAGTACCGGTCAATATTGGTTGATTGAAAAATTATGTCTATTATACACTTAAATCTTCCTTAGGTTACTACCTAATTAAACTTTCATTATAACTTTATAGCTTATTCATGTTAATTTAAACATAGAATAATTATATTGACCATTTGATATTTTGTTGAGAATAATGTTTTTCATTGAATCCAAATGAATTATACTGTGGTCAATTCAAAACTATAGGTCTAAGGAACTGTATATTTGCTATCAAAACAAATGGACCCCTTTGCAGGGGTGTTATTCACACCTAAGCTGCCCTGGTAGCAATTAACCTGCCACGCTTACACTTGTGTAATTCCAGTAAGACAATGTCAACAGTATGTATACAGTTTAAGTATCATCATCAAGAAACAGCACTCAGTTTTTGTATCAATTGACCAGTACTGACCAAACAGCCCATATCTACCTCACTACGGAGGTATGGAACAGAAGCATCAACAGAGCAATACCTTTAGTTTATTTATTTGAATTCTTATATTTTATTTACTTGACTTCTAAATTGGATATTTTACCTTATTAATAAGGCACTTCAAGAAAATATTCAATTCACCACCAAGAATGACCAATCGACTAGTATTAGCCACAATAGACCTAACAGCCAATATTAACTTATATTTAATGGCCATTTTGGAGGTAATTGACCAGTGGATTAAGCTCACTGTCATCTTTATCATCAATATGAAGTATTAGTTCATTTTTTGAATATATTTTCTTAAATAACTTAAAATTATCAGAAAACATTCAATTGTCCACCAATCGACCAGTATTGACCACTTTTGGAGTAATTGACCGGGGCGGTTTAAAACCGGGGATGGTTTCGACCGCCCAACGTTGTGCCCAATATAGGTATGGCCTATTTTAATATTAATTATGCTCAATCGGTTGTATACTTCAAGCTGTGATTGTGATTTTCACAGGTTCACAAAGGTCGATTCCGGAATTCAGTGTGACCCACTTATATAACTTAGTTCTCTTGACCTCTCTACTTTTGCTACTTTCCTAGGTAGAATACGCCCTCTTTTTGTCTCGGCTTAGTTGCTTGACATCTCTGTTAACCAAAGGCTATTCTAGACAGCTGTTAGATTGGACAAAGGAATCTATCTTGTTTAGCAGGTGTCTCTTTAGGTCAAATAATACTGTGTCATGTCGCTGTTACTGAGTTTCATTGGCCCACCAACCATATGCTACTGGACTAAAGGATTTAGTCCGTGCAAACAAGAAGTGATAGTAATTTGCTGGGTTCCCAGAGCAAAGCCACATGTTTTATCAATGTATTGGGCCAGCTAGGGTAACAACAGTAACAGGAAAAACGTTTCTGGACATCATGATCATCAACATGATCAACAGAAAATGATTTTCATGTTGGTGATTCAGTGCAAAATCATACCTTTTTATTTATACTCTTTTTTTGTTGCACGTAAATGATTATATCAAAAAATTATGTGTGTACATCATTTTAAATGGATCTAGAAACACAAGAATAAATAGTTTGTACCTGAAAACAATTTTTTGATCAATTTTATGGTCGTCAATAAAACCCGACTCGATCCGTCAAGGTTCCGTTCATATCTCCGCAGCGGTTACTTCCCCTCAATGTAAAAAGTAACAATAGACCGGTAAAGGGTGAATTTTACAATTCTGTTTGTTTCGTAAGTACGAAATGCTATTTCGTTTTTATCAAATGCTATTTCGTTTTTTACTGAATGAACTACGTGTTAATGGTTCAGTTCTATGCTTTTTCAACAACAAAAAACTTTTATTTTTCACACAAAAGGCAATGGCTAGAGTTCCGAGTCTTTTATGGTCAAGATGGTCCTATATCGCTCACCTGCGACTTATGATAATATGTGACCAAACTTCAACCGTTAACTATTATTCATAAACACAAACATTCTGTCGACATCGACAAGGCAAACCTTTTAACACATTTACATGATTGTAAATGTGCCCTTTATTGCATACATAGGGATTTTAACAGGGTGACCTAGTTTCTTACTTCAGCTTACCCATATTAATACTCGACCTAAATTTTATCAAGACAATGATACTTACAAAGTTTCATGAAAATCCAATGAAAAATGCAAGCCCAATTGCATACACAAGGTTTTTCTACAATTTTACCCCGTGACCTAGTTTTTGACCCTAGATGGCCAATGTTCGAACTCGGCCTAGATTTCATCAAGGCATTCAAACTGACCACGTTTCATGAAAATGCAATGAAAAATACAACCTCTATTGCATACACAAGGTTTTATATGATTTGACGCCGTAACTTAGTTTTTGACCCCGAATGACCAATGTTCGAACTCGACCTAGAATTCATCAAGGCAATCATACTGACCAAGTTTCATGAAGGTCCATTGAAAAATGCAACCTCTATAGAATACACAAGGTTTTTGTATAATTTGACCATATAACCTATTTTTGACCCTAGATGACCTATGTTCGAACTCGATCTAGAATTCATCAAGGCAATTAAACTGACCAAGTTTCATGAAAATCTAATGAACAAATGCAGCCTCTATTGCATTCACAAGGTTTTTCTTTGATCTGACCTGGTGACCAATCTTTTTACCATAGATGACCCATGTTCAAACTTGACCTAGATAATACTAATCAAGTTTCATGAAAACGCGATGAAAAATGCAACCTCTATTGCATACACAAGGTTTTTCTATGATTTGACCCCGTGACCTATTGTTTGACCCCAAATGACCCATTTTCAAACTTGATCTAGATTTCTTCAAGGCAGTCATTCTGATTAAGTTTCATGAAGATCTACACGATTTAGTGTGGACGGACAGACAGATAGACGACAGACAGACGACGGACACCAGGCGATCACAAGAGTGCATCTTTGAGCACTTCGTGCTCAGGTGAGCTAAAAAGATTACCCTTTTGTTGAGAAAAACTATAAGCCAGTCAGTATACTCCCTACCTTATCTAAGTTATATGAAAGAGTTATTAGTCACCAACTCACTAGTCATTTTGAGGAAATTTGTTATCCCTTCCTGGCAGACTTTCGGAAATCCTATGGCTGCCAAACTGCAATACTGCGTCTAATGGAGGACTGGAAAAAAGTCCTGGATAATAACATGTTTGTTGAACCTTTCCAGGGCGTTTGACTGTCTTCCGTATGACCTTATTCTCCTTAGACTTAAGGCATACGGTCTGAAAGACAATGCTTGTAAAATTATTGGCAGTTATCTCCAAAACAGAAAACAAAGGGTAAAATTGGGTGACTTTACCGGTCATTGGGATGGTATTTTTAAGGGTGTTGCTCAAGGCTCGATATTAGGGTCCCTAGTGATATTTTCTTATTCATTGTGAAATCGGCTCTGTATTATTATGCAGAGGATAACACCCTGTCCTTCTGTCATTAAAATCCAAACGGTCAAATCTACCATCGAGTCTGCAAAATTCTAATAGAATGGTTTAACTCCAATCAAATGCAGGCCAACCTTGAAACATTCCAGGTAATTTCAGTTGGTGTCAAATCCAATTGGGAATTTAAATCCTTTGAAATTAACGGCTACAGCATACCTTGTGATGTTGTAGGAGTTGAAATAGATTACTTGCTGAACTTTGATTCCCAGATATCCAATACATAGCAAAACAGTTACATGTCCTACAAAGATATGAGAGTCTTCCAACAAAGTGAACCTTTCCTCACTCCATTTGAAAAGGTTAATTTAAACGTAAAATAAAATTTCTTGTATCTTGTATCGCAACATCAGCCAAGGTGATACAGTTGATGCTTTACTGCGTTTTTTAGCATAAATTTAGTAGACAGTAACCTTGGGGCTGCCCGTTGTGTTTTGGCGGGAATGTTCACGTTTGGAGTT
>JAUMHA010402537.1:8882-21981 GCA_032359765.1 Saxidomus gigantea | reverse complement strand
TTTGAATTGGCATTCCCTAGAAATTCTCAAATTACTTAAGAGAGAAACAACATCTTCAGAGCATTTTGTAAACAATTTTTTTCTAGAAACATTTTCATACATCTTTTTTATTTTTCTTCATTAATTCATTAATGAACCTGTGTTTAAGTTTGACCTCTACTACAACACAATTGTAAACTGGGTTCAGTGTGCAATTTTTATTTTATTTCCCAGTTTAAATACGAAACTTTTCTAACCAAATGTTTCAGCATATGGTGTGGCCATTTAAGTCTGGAAAATAACAGATTTGTTTGGGGTTTTTTTTTGCTGCAAAAATAAAAAATAAACATAAAACATTCTGTTAAAGAAAACAAACTTTGCAAACAAATGCAACTGAATTGAAAGTTCTGAGTACAGTAAAACTTTGATAACTTGAGCACAAAATAACTACAGTCCAACCTCACCAAATGGCACCTCACTAGAGCAACAAACTCCCTAAAAAGACCCTTTTTTCAAATTGGATGTGTCAATTATATAAGGAATGGACCTCTACAGACCAACACCTCTCTACAACAGACACATTTTTGTGTTCCCGAGCGTGGTCACTCCTGAGAGGTTGCACTGTATACTACCACTACCACAATCTATAGATTTTTTTCCTTTTTTAGAAGTGTAGGTAACTAAAAACCCCCAACTGCTCCAGTTCTTTTACTCATCCCTAGGTGACATAAAGTTATCAAAGTTATACTGTATAATGAGAGAGTAATTAATATTTAGTTAATTCAAGATAGAATCATAACAGACATAAATAGCGGATTCAAATCAAGACCCTGTGTAGAACACAGTTTGTCAGTTTAACAAGTATATTTCGCTGACAGAGATGCTGATAATTGAGCCCGGCTGTGTGCTCCTCAGGTCTTCTGTGATGGACAAACACACAAGCAGGGATTCGGTTCAGACATCACAGTTGTGAAGGCCGATAGAATCATACTGGTTGAAAATGCCTAACCATGGTTTATGCCTAACTTTGGTTTGCAAATTATTTTGATTTTCCCTAACTTTGTTTTCTTGCCTAACTTTGGCTTTCACACAGCAGGGCTCAAATCTGAAAGCATAAATCATGTTTATCTTACCTTTATTTCTTGACCAATGGCTTCAATGGTAGATTCTAGAGCTCTTGTTCCTCTGGTGGCCTCGTCTTCTACCGATTTCACAGTCTTCAGCAATGATGTTACGTTCGTAACCATGACCTGTTAGTACAGGAAAATATCATTTTCTTTATCCATAAGCAACTCCTTTTTTTTCAGCCATAAGTCACTAAAACTCTTTCTTTTCAGCCACAAGTCACTACACTCTTAAGTCGGGGGTTTGCAATTTCAAAACTACAACCTTAACATTATTTACCAAAATAAAGCATAAATATTTCATAACTACTGCTTGAAAAAAGTACGTTTCTGTTATTTACAAGAAAAGCATTAACACAATAAAATTTGTGTTCAAGAACATAGTTCCAGTAAGTCTCACCTAAGTTTCCAGTAATTTCCTCTTCTTGGCATATAGTGAATTAATTTTGTTATTTGTACAACAAGTTAATAAATGAACTGAAAAACCCGTGCACAATTTTGTTCTGCTACTGAGTACACTCTTAGAAGCAAAATCGATTTGACTCAATGAATAGGCTCTATACAGCTCTCTTGTATGAAAACTGGCAAAGCCACTTTTTCTGGTCATTATTTTCTTTCTTCCATTGGTATAGTTTAAGTAAATAGCACTTCAATACCCATTTCTATAAATAGCACCAATTTCTATAAATAGCACCCATTTCAAAGCAGGGGAGGTAACACTGCACATCTAAAGGGGGACAACTCTTATTACAACTCTGCTGCTAAAGAAGCTTACAGCATGTGTTACAAGACACACAAACATTCTCTGCCTGTAAGAAAATTGTTGATAAAAAAATGTTTGCAAATATTTCTTTAAAGGAAGACAATCCATTCATGTACACAAGGAAAAGCAGACAAAAAAAATATTTTGAAAATTTTGCAATATCTGGAAAACACATGATTTTTTTTGATTTTCTTGTGTGTAAATATCTAAACATTAAACTGAATGTGAAAGAAGAATAATAAATGCAAACATTTTAAAAAGAATGAGATGTACAAATTATGGTGTGACATTTCAAAATTTAAGTTAGTAACACGGTTGAACATTCTTGGTAGTCATGGAGATGACAACAAATAGTTAAACACCTGGAACAGCACAACATAGGTTTCATTTTGAACACAGAAAAAACTCACTTAAAATATTTCTACATTTATCGACTAACATAGTCACCGCGTACATTAGAACCTGTGAGTCTAGTCTCCTTGATTAAAAACCAACTCACTCAAACCCCTAACCTTATCAAAAGTTAAAAAATCCCCCCCCCCCCCCCCATTTTTTTATAATTTTTTTTCCCTCCATTTTTAAAATTTGGACAGCACCTGTCCACTTATTGTCCATATCCATATGGATCTTTAGAAAAAAATACTGACATATAGTTAAGAATAGTGCAGATCATGACCAAGCGCAAGGCTATTCAGGCTGATCAGGTTTCAACACTGGCTGAAAACATAAGAATATTTAAGCAGTCATTACATTTCTACCTAACAAAATCACTTTCTCTATAACAGAACTTATTTAAAGCAGCATCTTCTTTTCAAGAACAATTATCAAAACTGTCCAAATCAAAAGATGGACAAGTCCATTTTAGACTTTTAGCAGGGTGGTCAGGATCAACACTGTCCAAATTAAAAGATGGACAAGTCCATTTTAGACTTTAAGCAGGGAGGTCAGGTTCAAACTTTTCAGAATTTTCAGCAAACATCATAGAAAATGCCTAAGATCTAAGGCCTAAATCGATGTTGAATAAAAATTATAAAATTCAAACCAAATCTATCCGCAATTCACATTTTTTTTTTATCAAATCAGGAATCTAAGCATGTAACTGTTTATAAAAACTCGTTTTTTTTATTTTGATTTAAAATCTAATTTTGTGTTTTTCAAATGTTCAAAATGATGCCTAGCAACACGGTTGTCATGAACAAAAGCTGCAGCATTCTAGAATGACAACTTCAAAATGCAGTAACCATACTAAACTAACGTCAGCCATTTTAAAAAAGTATTCTGGGAAGTCATTCTATATAAAGCATGGGTGCAACTTCAAAATTTCATCATCGAAACTTCAAAATATCATTTGTGCAACATAATTTTTTTTTTAACTTTTCACTTTATTCAAGAATGCATTGAAACCATACATGCCTAGATTCCTGATTCAATAAAATTTTCTTTATATACTGAACTATAAACTAAACATAGACACGTTTAAGACATACGGTAGTCTAGAAACACTTGACTGAAGTTTTCTTTTCTGGCCTAGAATTCTTTATTTCATTTTTTTTACAATATATTTAACACCACTCCTTGTGTTACACAGGAATAGGCATGTGTAGTTCTAAATGCAAACTGAATACTTCCATTTCTCCATTTCAGATTTTACTTCAAATCTTGGTTATTTCCATTTCAAATTTTACTTCCATTTCTCCATTTCAGATTATACTTCCAATTTGGCTAATTTCCATTTCAGAAATTTGTTCCAATCCTAGTAAATTCCGATTTTAATTTTCCAAATCTGTTTTTCCTTTTAAAATTTTACTTCCAATTATGTAATAACTTTCAATAAATCTAACTTAAAAGTTACATATTTTTGTATCTCAAATTTATATTTTACTTCCAATCCAAGTAATCTTCATTTCAGATATTTACTTCCAATCCAAGTAATCTTCATTTCAGATATTTACTTCCAATTTTGTTAATTTCCATTTCAGATATTTACTTCCAATTTTGTTAATTTCCATTTCAGATATTTACTTCCAATTTTGTTAATTTCCATTTCTGAGATTTACTTCCAATTCTGTTAATAACCTTAAACAGATCTCATGTACGAGTTACATTATTTATTTAATAAAATATTTTGACTTGCCTAAGGACACTGCAACTACATGGCACTGGCTGGGATCGAACCCAGCACCCTCCGATCCAGCGACAAATGTACTACCGCTGCCCCATGGTGGCTACTTATCATTCATCGGCAAAACAGTAACAACAAAACCTTTATTTTTTGTCTTTTTTTTCTTTTAATAGATAATCTTATTAAAAGCGACTAGAAAGAACTCACTGATGTCTGAGAAAAAACAACGAGATTAAATGATATGTAAAAATAACAACATCTAAACTGTAACAACATATAGTGATAAAAGCTTCTATATTCTCCGTTATAGAAAATAGTCATGAAAAAGAATTCACACTTTTTAAAAAATGTTACAATGAAAAACAATATATAAACTTTTATTGTTTTATTTTGGTTGTATTTTATTCTTATGCTGTTTTTGTTTTTACTCTTTTAATCCTTAGGTTACTAATTATTCTCTCTAACATGTGCCTTTCTTACAACTCCCCTAAGCATGTTTTTTGCATTGCTGCAACTTTGCTTTCTCTTACAATCTTAAACTTTGCCAACCTGAAACAGGCCTAACCTGAAATGGGCCTGGCATTGTCAGACCATTCCACATGGATGGACCTGTCAGAAAAATCCAAATGGCAACCTCTTGATCATTTATTTAACACAATCCTTCATTCATTAAGTTGTCAAGGACTTATCGCAACATTTTAGCACTTTTTTCAACAGCATTAAAGTTAAATACAGACAGGCACAATACCTTTTCACTGTTCCTGGACAGATCCAGTGCTTGACCCCAATCTTCTGTAAGAAACTACTAACCTTTCCAACATATAGAATCAGGTCAACAGCAGGACTCAAACCTATGACCCTTTATCAGAGAGTTCAGTGATTTGAAAACAGCAACCTTAACTACGCAACCACAGAGACCCGTCTACGCTAAAATTCTATTAAGTATGCAAAAACAATAATAATGATATGTAAAGATATGATCACAACACAACACTGACAAAATCTATATGTACAGTCACGAGGAAATACTTGAGTAAATCTCAAGTACTCTTGAAAAATCTCGGTGAAAAAAATGTCTTTTCCTCTTCCTATATCACCCATTTTAATTTTTTTTAATATTATTTCCTTTAACAATTTTTGTTCCTAATTTTTTGTTTTGAAACAACATAAAATGTGTAACAAGACGAAAATATTTAACTTTCATTTTTCTTTATGTATATGTAAAACATATTTTCCCTTTTCCTCCCATTTTTTGTTATTTTCCATATCCTGTCTTGATCATTTCTTGGTTATTATCTTCCTTATAAGAAAGCCAGCAAAATTTAATTCTACATAGCATTCAAATTCTTTTTAAAAAAGCTCTTTTTCAGTCCTGTTTTCTAAAGCTTTTCTTCAATCTTGTTTTCTAAAGCTCTCTTTTAATCTTGTTTCTGAAACATTTTTTATGTCTTGTTTTCTAAAGCTCTTTAATCAATTTGTTTTCTAAAGCTCTTTTCAATCTTGCTTAATAATGCTCTTTTGCAATCTTGCTTTCTAAAGCTCTATTTCAATCTTGCTCTCTAAAGCTCTTTTTGAATCTTGTTTCCTAAAGCTCTTTTTCATCTTGTTTATTTAGCTCTTTTTGAATCTTTTTTTAAAGTTTTTTAAATCTTGTTTCCTAACACCCTTTTCAAAGCTCTTTTTAAATCTTGCTTTCTAAGGCTCTCTTTCATTTTTCTTTCCATAAGCTCTCTTTCAATCTTGTTTCCTAAAGCTCTTTTTTATAGTGCTATTTAAGCTCTTATTTTTAAAAGCTCTTTTTAAATCTTTCTTTCTAAAGCTCTATTTCAATCTTGCTTTTTAAAGCTCTCTTTCATTTTTGTTTCTCTAATCTCATTTCCTAAAGCTCTTTTTAATCTTGTTTTCACAAACACACATGTATTTACAATTTACAAGTTAGAAGCTTGATATATAGAATTTCTAATAACAACGTCCTATGAGAACTAATATGATATGTAAAAAAACTATGTCAAACACGGAACTTTCACTTTTGAAAATCTCCATACCAATTGTTGAGAAAAGAGGTACCAACTTTATTCTATTAAACATGCCTGGGTCATATGCATATTGTAGATGGCGTTCATTTTATATTTTGACTGGTTTACTTTGAAAAAAGATCATCTATTTATTCACTTTCCTTGGTACAGTGTTAACTTTAATAAGGCATATTAAAAGGTCAAAGCCTCTTTTTTCTGATTTTCTGTTTTGCTTTCTCTAGACACTGAAAGCACCTTCAAACCACCGTTCAACTTTTACCTTCTTGTTCTAGAATACAGTAAATGAAAAACAAAAATATACTTAATATAACAAGTATTAAAATTGAAGCCTAAATGAGTCAATTAAGTGAACATTTACATACAATTAAACCGCCATCTGCCTTAAGAAGGAAATATTAATTAATATAAATGTTTTTAAATTGGCAATTTTTGTATAAAATATACCTATTTTGATCTCTTGACTTGACTCATTGTCTAAAGACAGTTTTAACTGTATACAAACTGCTATACAAATACTGCTATCGTAAACAGTGTGAAATCCTTTCATTTAAAACCCCTAAGTTTATATAGATTAAACCATTAATAGGGACTGTCATTGCTTTTTTTCCCCATGATATTTATGAAAATTATTCAGGAAAAGGCATCTAGCTTTTTATGTAAAACTTTGTCTTTAACACAGAATTTTCATTTTTTTTTTGTTTTCTGCCAGAATATGATTTGATTTTTCAAACCTCCTAATTAATCAAAACGAAAACTCTCTGAAAATCCATCATTAGAATATCATTCAACCAACACTAATCTATATCATAAACGTTTCTGTCCGCAACACTTTAAAACGTTTGTTCAAATTGGAATCTAGTTTCACTTTTGTCAACACAATTTCTTTTCAAGTTAAAAGTATATTTTACAGACAATCGAAAAATGTTTGCACGTAGTTGCACCTATGCGTACATGCCCGAAACATACGATCTATATTGTCCGGAGTACGGTCGAACTGACTGAGTCTGAAAATAATGTACATGACATATATGGCAGTTATCATAATGCTCTCTGCGATAAAAGTATATCCTAAAATTTCACAGTATAGAGTCCAATGATAAAATTAGAACATATCCTAAAGTTTCACAGTATGGAGTCCAATGATAAAATTAGAACATATCCTAAAATTTCACAGTATGGAGTCCAATGATAAAATTAGAACATATCCTTAAATTCACACAATGGAGTCAAATGATAAAATTAGAACATATCCTAAAATTTCACACATTGGAGTCAACTGATAAAATAAGAACATATCCTAAAATTTCACAAAGTTGCGTTTAACGATAAAACCAGAACATATCCTAAAATTTCACATTTTCAATGTGCGACTTATAACACAAGAATAAGTAATGAAATTCACTATTTTTTTTTAAATCAATTTATCTTTAACAGAATTCATGACCTGACCAACTTCTTCAAGAAATGCATGTTGTATTATTGTTCATTCCATTTTACCTGAAACATCTTCTACAACTTTCTGTCTAATATATATGGGCCAGTTTCCTCTGGTATGGCTTATGTACAAAGAAATCACCAAAAAATGTGCTTCACACCAAATTCAACAAAACAGTGCAGAAAATGGGATTTTTAAATCAACTTGTGCTCTACACATGTAGCATGTCACATAAAAAATTGGTTCTTTCTGGGAAAATTACTGAAATGTCACACCTAAATCTTCAATATTCAGCAAAATATTTCAAGAGAGCAAATTATAAGAGAGCATTAGAGAGTGCATGAAGAATATCTCTGCAGAAAAGTTTAAGCATAAATCAGAACTGTCAACTATTGGTTATTCGCCAATAAACAATGGTTGTATGGATATTATTTCTTAAATTAGTATCAGAACCCCAACCATTGTTTATTTGCCAATAAATTGTGCTCACATATCAGAACACCAAACTATTGTTGAATAGCCAATAAACATTGTTTGAATGAATATTATTTCTTAAACTGACATGAGTACTCCAAACCATTCTATGTTGGCAAATAAACAATGCATAATAAGATATTACATGTATTTTCAAATTTTAAACCAAGTATAAACATTGTCAACCAAAATGGGTCCTTTATAAGAACTTTTCTGATTTGCATTCAGAGAATGGTGATATGTCAAGACAATTTTCATTTTCTGCAACAAAGTTTGGCTTGCAAAATTTTTGCAGAACTTTACTTAACAGAGATACACATCAACCTTTAAGAAATTGAGCAAAGAAAACAATTCGCATCAAAAATGAAAGCAGAAATCCACTTCAAACTTGTAGATTATTCTTATTAGAACATAAAATGCCAGCAGATTAGGGCTTAAAGTAAAACTATCATAATCAACTCAGTTTCTTTTTTTAGAAAAGAAATCTGCAAATATAAAACCAATTGAGCCATTTCAATGAAAACAAAGGAAAGAAAAAAAATGACCATAAAACAGGTCTTGAAAGCATGAGGAACAATTTCTCACCTTAGCAGAGTCTTTCAAGTGCAACATTGCGGGATCGTGCACGTTTTTGCCGGAAGCGTTCTTTGTTGCGCTGATCAGGTCGGAAAGGGCCGAGGCTACGTCTTTAACCGCGTTAATTAATAACACCTGTAATAACGAAAAATATCTTAATAATTCGGAAATGGTATTCATCTTCAAAACTTTTGTCATTTGTTTTCAAAAATTTACTTGAAACATATCTAAACTCGTAAATTGCCGAGTAGCAATTTTTTAATTATGGAAACAGATTTACTACATGCTTGATTTTTGCAGCATAATTTTGAGTAAAATCTTTTACTAAAATTTCATGGGTTCATATTATATGCACAACTGTTTTGATAAGCTTGAAACATACTGGTACCCAGTTTTGACTATAGCAAACATCCTGGAACCTGGCTTTACTAAGCTAACACCCTGGTGCCCGGCTTTACCTACTAGAATTTTGGTTCCCTGCTTTACTAATCCATAAACGTATTGGTACCAAACTTGGATTAGCCTGGTACTTGGCTTTACTTAGCAACATTTTGGTACCCTGCTTTACTAAGCTAACTACATACTGGTACCCTTACCTGAGCTTCTTGCTGCTCAGATCCAAGGGAACCAGCACCAAACTTGACAACGTCTGCCAGTCTTGTTATGGTCTTGACGGCCATCTGGGCGGCATTCGCCAGCTGTTCTTGATTGGATGCCGCTCCTGCAACAAGCGTCTTAGTGTCCTCTACCAGAGCCTTGGCTGTCTTGAGAATATTCTCTCTGTAATCACACACAAAATGTACATTTATACTAAATTCTTTTTTTTTACAACTTGATCTCAACACTCCGAATGAAATCAAACCTTATTGCATCTTGCCTACTTGTGGGTTTGAACCCAGGATCCTCAGATCCTGTGGTAAACAGGCTACCACTCTGCTATTGCAATGCTCCTAGAACTTTGGACATGAATCTTTAGTGTTTTAAGTGTAAAGAGCTCTAACTGGCTCAACATGTTATTAATTGATTTTATGTGCTGATATCATTGTATAGTCAACCAAACAAGTTATGGTCACATAACAATCATCTTCGACTCACAGATACTGGTCTAACATTTAAACCTTCCTTCCAAAAGCAGGGACAATTCAATTGTTTTCGTGCTTCCATAGTTTAACAAAAGACATAACCCAGCAATTTCCAGGTGTTTTTTTATTGGGGAAAAAAGATAACAGGGCAATCCTACCTGTGATCAGCAAAGTTTTCATCACCGTCAGCATTCAGTGTTCCTGCTGTGGCAAACATAATGGTGGTGTCTAGATCCGCTATGATACCACTAACAGTATGGGCGGCGTTAATACAGGCCTGGGTACCTCGAGATCCCGACTGTAGCGTAGCAAGGATAAACGATACCTGCAGAAAGAAATACACCAATTTCAAATCTATAGTACAATTTTATATTACTTATATGTGTTACTTAAGGCATTAAGAAATACAGAGACTATATTTTTCTTGGTAAATGCATTCTATTCATTATTTTACAAACATTTTACCCTATTTTATTCATTTTAAGTACACAATTTGCTAGTTATAGGGAGTGGCTCTTTCAATGTTTTGTTTACTGTCTTTCGGAGAAGAGCCAGTTTTACTGCTTTTGTTTACGACAACGCAGTGAACGAAGTGTTAATTTATGATAAAGACAGATACAGGACATACCTTTTCTGTGACGCTGCGAGCATGATGGGTAATGTCTTGGCGAGCGTACGAGTCGCTCGGATTGGCTTGAAGGTTTCCGGCATCCTGGACGAGCTCAATACAACTTTTACCCAGATCTTGTATAGTGACACGGATTCTGTTAGCAACCTGAAGAAAAGACAACACAACTTATATGATCTTCTTACAAAGAGTATTTTTGTCGTCGATTTCCCAGTCTTCAGTTTCTGACAACGTACAAGGTCATTTTTTTTTATCTAATTTGAAGCTCCACGGTACATTGTAACGGACTATTGCCAACAGATCTACAAGTTTTTCTAACAAGGCTTTCAAGCAAAGTCAAAGACACAACTTGGGAGGCAGTCTTCAACTTACAAATACAAATTTTGAAATTTGATCCAGTATCGAAACCAATATACATGTAATAGTGCCTTTGCGACTAGTTTCGTTACAGATCTACCCTCATCTAAGCTGTGCACATATTCATCACCAACAACTTTGGTAACATCATTGCTTGTAATGTTAGCTCTGTTTCCAGAATGAAACTTGGCAAGAATGTATACATGTATAGGTGAATGCTGCATGCCTACAGTCGTTGTGATCCGATCATTTATAGCAGAGTTTGTTACATTTTTTCTCACTTTTTACAATGAGAATAGTTTCAAAACACTTTCTCACTCATGGCCTAGCTGTAACTCATTACAGTGACTACAAATATTTTACACAGCATGTGTGATTTGGAATACATTTATACCTCTGCGTTTTGTGCAGTTGCTGCGGCACCCCTGGAGTCACTTGCCAGCAGGTCAAAGTCCCTCGTGAGCTGATTGGCTAACAGTCCTAGGTTCTCAACATCTGTAGCGGCTTTACCGACCTGTTCAAACAATGAACACACAAAATTTCAATTCATGTCTTTAAAACAAAAATCATTCAAGTACGTACATGTATAAACAACACAGAGGTGACAGTAACCTAGAATATGATGTATAAAGTTAGATTAACATCGCCTCATTGTAAATGTTGTAATGTAATATATAACAAAAGATTCTCTTCTCTATATTTATCATTGTTGGCAAAGTTCCAATTGGATCAGTATTTTTTTTTTTTTTTTTAATCAACAGCTTTCTTGATCTAATTAAGTTAATGTTTCTAATTTCAATCTATCAATTAATACAGTTCAAATCATGGGTCAGAATCTGTAAAACTATAATCTAAGAGTCCCATAAATTATACAGAAGATTCATGATAAATTACATCACAGATATACCATGACCGCATGAAGTATTATAATGAGCTATAGCGCACAACAAAAGGGAACTAACTTCCTCACAACTTACCATATCTTGTGAAGTTCTAGCGATATTCTTGGCCAGTTTGACCATGTTGGTCTGGTAGTCTACAAATCCAAGCCCTTGTCTCACTTCTACCCTTTCATCAGTCTGTGAACAAACAAATCAAATATATTTATATCAATGTGTGATTTTAAGGTAGCAAAATACCTTAGCTGAAAACCATAAATTCCAATTATGTTCTGAAGGTTTTTGATTCATACTAATATATTTGATTGTGAAACAAGTTCTTACAATTTATATAAATTACTCAATAGACTCGATTTATTTAGAATCAACCTGGAAGAGATAGTTGTGATGTTGAATTAACATGTTTTGTCAAGGGAAACTACCACCCTGGCACTGGTTGAGGATCAAACCCACAACCCTCCAATCCTGATGCAAGGGTGCTACCACTGCACTACGACAGTTCCAAAGAATTTTGTGCTTATGAAGAAAAATATGTAACATGCAAAAAGACTTAAGATTTCATCAATCTGGTGTAACTACGTTACCTTGGTGATAGATTTGCTGATTTTATCAATCATGGTTGTCACTTCTCCAGCCTGTGACACGGATTCTTCCAGCATCTGTAACAGATCCTGTACGACATCTCGCATGTCATCGGCGGCCGTGGTGATGTTCTCTTGCGTCGTAGAAGCCTTTAATACAAAGGCACGTTCATATTACAAAACAGACAAAAGTGGTCTTATAACCGAGTTGGTTTTATTATCGGGACCTCTTTACTACGAAATTTACCGTTTTGTTCCGATAGTTTGGTCCTGATACCAAAGGCAGTCTTCATATCTTGTGATCATAACAGAGAAATTTTGGTAACGCAAAAATTAGTCAATTACAGTAACTGCATCGTGCTTGGATGAACTCACCTTGGGATTTCCACCACCTTCCTTAGAGGAATACAGGAACTGTAGAGCTGATTCTATGACAGTCTTTGTAAGATCTAGGGTGCTCATCTGTTGCTTGGAGTTGTTCATCAAAGATGCTGCACCTACCGCCGCCTCAGATAACGGATCCAGATAATTGGCCATTTTAGTTACCTAGGAAATGATAGAAAGAGTTAATTCATACTGTTCCATGTAATTTGGTATTTTTGTTAGCAAACAAACAGTGTAAAGTGTCCTAACAACATTGATAAATTAGATTTAGTCACCTATTTGCTATCTAAAAAAATATCTAAATGTAACTCAATGGTATTGTGGTAACTAGAGAAACAGGGATTGCATTAATGTTCATAACCAAAGCAAGTTATGTTGAAAACTGAGATTATATGTTTAAAGTCATTCTGCTTTTTTTGTTTCCCAACAATTAACACAGATGCCTCAGAAAATCGCCAGAATAGTGTTTTCAACTATTTTGACCTTTGAACTTTGACCTTACAAAACACTGACCTCATGACCTAGATTTTCCGGTTCCCTGGACGCAGCTTTCTTCACATTTTCAATAATCTCTAAAATCTCTCGTGAACAGCTGATCATTTGCTCTTGGTACGACTGAAATATAATCAATCAATCAATCAATCAATCAATCAATCAAT
>JAUMHA010402526.1:0-11163 GCA_032359765.1 Saxidomus gigantea | reverse complement strand
ATTAGTTTTAATACTTTTCTTGCCTTAGACAAGTCAAAATTAATGAGGCAAAGAGAAGAACGGTTTTAACGAAAACACTTGTAATTATCCTTGAATTATCCTTGAATTATCCTTGAATTGTGCTGAATATTTTTGTATCACAAGAATTAACATTGTGTTAAACTTCCATATGCTCTCAAACATGTATGAAAACGGTAGACAGAATGATGATAATAATAATATTGATATCAGTATTTGGAATTTATAATTTATAATATCAATAACAATATAATATCTCCCATGGTAGCAACGAAACAGGTTTACACGTGAAACACGTGCTTAAGTCAGCTGTAGATTTAGGGTCATGAGTTTATGTGAGGCTCTTTATATGAGAAGGTTTGAAGATAGCGATATAGTACTGGTTCTTCCCAGGAACGATATTTAGGTAAACTGTCTGACTAAAAATGGCTGAAATACGGTTGAAACGGGCTTTAATCTCATACAACAACAACAATAACCCAGGTGTAAATGGGTAGCAGACGAAAGCGAGATAACGTCTATTTACGGAAACTTTCTTCGGAATCCAGTAAAGAGAAGTTCGTATGGACAGATTTGACTCGAGTTACATTGCAGCGACATGTTACTGCTAGCTAATTTGCTATTTGCTTGCGTCTTTGGTGTGTTTCTGAAGTATTAGCGTAGCACTAGTTTGACCTTGATTGGGAAAGGAAAGCGCTGCCTGAAAGCATTACAACTGATATGATTGCCTATCCTAACCATTAACCCGATCCCCGCCCATCCCTCATTTGTTTTGGTCAAATATGCTCCCGCGCAGACTGACTGAAACTGGCTTGGGCAGATACAACCTGGACCGTTCAAGTGTTTTAAGATAATTTTTAAAACCTACCTAAGTCTATTATTAAGAGATAATCTTTCCATGACTAGGTCAACTGCTAAAACAATGCTACGCCTTCTTTTGTGTAAACCAAGCCAACCATTGGATATATTATGTCCCAAAGTGGCCATCGAATAATCTTACGAACTAATTTTAATACTGTTGTAAACACAGGAACCGTCCATTTCACATGGTAAGATAAAATGCCTAAAACATATTCTGATTAGACAAGTAAATGTTGTTGTCGACGCAGACTAATATTTTTGGACTTGCCAATGACTCTCTAACTCTGGTGTCTTTCAGAATATTGTATCACATTCGAACACGCATCTTTTGTTTCACAATTCCCACAGGGGCACGAAATCTGAGACTATCGTTTACAGTTATACTGAATTACAGGTCCACAGGGAGATGTAAACTGCTCCGTAATGGAATAAAATAACGACTTTGACATTAGCTGCGGAGGTGCTCTGAAAGTAGGACAAGAATTTCTCAAGATGTTAGTTCAATATACTTGCTGGTTAATATAGTTACTGTTCTATCACAGTATGTTTGTGATAGACTTTGGCTGAAATCCTCATCACAAAATACTTCAACATCCTGTTTACAATAAACTCAATACATCACGAACTCTTTCGGAAAATTTTAATTTGTTCCTTATATCTTAAGTATGTTATATCTGTACGGTATGGCATTTTCATATTAATTAAAACAGGCAAAAATCGGAACCACAAAATGTGTTCTTTACATTCATAGTTTGCCTATATCCGGAGTACTTATATACGGAATTTATTGTATATCACATTTCAAAATTGTTTTCAAGACGTTTTTCATGAGATGTATTTATCTGTCGATTGCCTTGTCTCGTGGTCAGTTTCGTTGACATCCGGGTAATTTTCTGTTATGGTATATTTACGTCACTTCCGTTATATGACTAAGCCAGCGTCACAAAATACTCTTACTATCTTGTTATACGAATTTTGACCGTAAGATCATTTTGAAATCGTATATAATTCAAGACTTTGTTAGTTTGATGTCACTAGTAATTCAGTGTCTTGTCTTATGGTCCATTCAGTTAACACCCGGTTCTAGCTTTTGACGTTACTTCCGTTCTATAGCTGCCAAGGATAAACTATAACCTTTCATTCGTTTCTTGACATCAAATCTTGTTTAATACAATTAAAGGAAACATGAATTCTAGTGCACTGGTCCCCAGGCACCATAAAAAAGACGTTTAATAGCTCAAAGGTTTTCGCTTATGAAATATATCGTAGATCAAACTTTTAGCAGACATCAATCTTTTAAGAAAGAGAGTAATATAGGGATTTCTGTATAAAATGAATAGCGCGATGTCTTGTTATTATCAATAAGGGAATGAAGTGGCAATATAATTGTGTGCAGAACACTGGTGGCTGTCATCACCCTATATACCAATGCATATTTTATTACATAAAGGTGCTAATAGGCAATATCCCGTTCTTACAATGCTGACTTTGATACGTTTGTCTGAATTTGTTGGAGAATATGCTTTAAAGGTTACCGGTAGATGGCGTTACTACTAATCAACAGTTTTATACAGATGCATTAATTTTGAGTCTAAACGTATTCTTTACTTAAACATTACAGACAAGCACACACAGTGTCGCCAACTTTTGCGAAAATCGAAGTGTTTTCACGGTTTCAGTCTTTGTAAATTCAGTATGGTTAGTATATTTTTTCAACCTAGACTGCGCATAAGCTAATCCAGACTTACGTCTCTAATGAATTTACAAAATGTAGTAGGTACGTGAAATGTAAGTCCAACTGTAGTACGATCGTATCAGATCGGCGATTTCCGGTAAGTTTCGGGAAAAACCGAGGTGATATAATTGATTATCGCTCTGAAGAATGCTCTGTTTAACCCTTAATTTAAAACAAAGAATAAGACATAAAAAAAATTGGACACATGAAACACAAATTATTTAAAATATTTATGTATTCACTATTGTTTTAAAAATGCGAAACATTGAAAACTGAAAGACTTAAGGTATTGGGGGTGTAAAGAGTACTTTCATTTTTTGATGTAGACGAATTGAATACCTTGGATTGTATAGTTGTATACATTTTGTACCTTTAACAAACGGTTGAATGTCTTTAAATTTTGCAAACTAGCTTCGTTAACAGATATAGATTTCAAAAATGGTATTTTTAATATGCTTACACCCCCAATACCTTAAGGGTACAGGCCTTAAGCAATTAGCATTTGTCTCTGGAACTTAACTTTCATATTGTTTTAGCATTCTTGCGGTTCAGTGTCCCATATCCACCGTTGTAACCAACCTCTTACAACTGTCGGACAAAATGTTTGTTAATTATAACTTTTCGTACGTTGTCACAATCAACCAATCGGACTTCGCCTAACAACGAGATGTGTTGTTCATACACCGTTATTGTTCCGCACACATTTCTCCTAGACATATCTTCATGAATAATTTAGTCTGATTTATGCAATTTTGTTGTCTTCTTAATTAAACTCGAAATGAAACAGGTTACTGTAATTTGTATAAATATATGAAAATTGCAAACACATCTTAACCTGTGATATCTTATTTTATTCTCGGTATAATAAATTGTTCAAAGGTCATGTAATGTGGTTTTAATGAATTGACTGTTCCAGGATGCCCCGACGACCGAAGGAGTAAGTTCTTTTAAGCCCCATTGTCACTCTCATTACTACGGCATTGAAAATATCTATCTTTTTTTTCAAAATATTTTAGTCGCATCTACACGAAAGCGACTGTTCAGAAAAAATTATTTACTGCAACCTTCAGTCAACTCCGCCGATAAAATATCTGTTTTGGTAAGATAAAAGCTACAGGTAATTTACAACCAAAGAAGTAATGGGTTATTCATAAATATACCACGACCTTATAAATGAACTCGCATGCTCATATTATACAATATACGGAATTTAATGACATCCTTTTCTGGGCGCTGATTGGTTGAAGAAGAAGAGAAAAAATGAATAAAGCGAAAATTCTGTAACACTTCTCAATCGAAACCTGAGAATCACCCATTATCTTGCAGAAATTGAATATTTCTAAATATCAAAGTTCGTCTGCAGCGCACGTGACATTTGCGGTTACATTTCCTAGCAATTTGTGAAGTTAAAAAAAGAATAATGAACATTTCTTCTCGAGTCTCAATTGGATGGATTTAAGATGTAATTTTCCGGTGAAATCTTTTCGATGATTCACTTTTATTTTTTAATTTTATTTTTTGTAAACAGAATTCTGAATGAATATTGTCTAGTCTGGTATTTCCTCGGGCTATCGATTCCGGCTTCAAACGTTGATTGAGAGAGGACCAACGGTCCATTGAACGCGACCCATTGCCCCTGTAACAACACCAACATTCGAAAAGCGGTCCCTTAGCCGAATTAAATCTGAGTGTACCATTTTCAATATATATAACGACGAAGTTTTGCATATTAAATTAAGCCTTCATGTAGGATCCTGTGAGATTCTGTGGCAGCAAACGTTCTTAAAAATACAATGCTTAAAATAGAATCATACCGTAGACCAAATCTTTAATATATAGAAATAAATACACTTTTAGCTTAAAACGAGAATGTTTATAACCCACTTTGTACTGTTTCAAATATTTTATTTACTGAAACTATTTCTAGACCCTCCTCGGTGGTTTGTAGGTAAATATCACTGACTCATAGTCACTAATCCTTTAACTGAGTTAAGGGACATAATTATGTTCGTGCTCCGCTACCAACCTCACTCTATGCAATAGGAGTCTGGTACGGAACCTCAAATTAACTACTCGCCAAGTATACACAGTGTAAATTTTGCAATTGTCGTGCTACTTTTGTTATTCCTCGATTTCGTTATTTAATAAATTTCGCAGAAAATCTTTCGCATACATTTATTAATAGAGACTTATCGTTTGGTTAAATTTACGAACAAGTTCCAAAATCGCGACTTTCATCACGCAAAATTGTCTAATTTACAATAACTTAACTACTTTTAGGAGATACTATAAATGCCGATATTGACCATAAATTTGCTTTTGATATGAATCAGAAATATTGCTTGTAACTTCACCCATAGTATCATAATCTCTAAAAAAAAATCATCTGATAATTGTAAATATATTAAGAAGAGATCTGTGTAGTAACGAATCGCATGTATATACTATGTTCATGTAAACAGTGATCAAATGAAACGCTGATTAGTTTTTCCCCGTGATTTTCGCACACCCACATCTCGCCATCGCAGTTCCAAATGTCAAAGAAAGCCCGAGCATCCACGCACGTTATATAGGATATCTAATTGATAATATTGTGTCTATTGCATTTAGCGTTTGATTTATTGTCAGCCCACCAGATACGCTTTCATTCAGCTAAAACAAATTATATCTTCCCCTGCACATTTTACTTGTGAATACGAGAAAACAACAGTGTTATACATATACAGAGCTTTTATATTAGTTACGATGTATCTTTATTGGTAAAGCGTGAAATAGTGTTTGCTTAATTGTGCTTAAGCCCTATTTCAAAAGTTTATGAGTCAATAACAGACGGACAGATTACATAATCATCGTTGCATTAGACTGCTTGCTTGTGAAACTCTACCGAGCCTAAAACTGAAATTGCATGAAACGTTAACAAATCTCGAATATCCCCCGCACCCTACCCCTCAAAACAAAAAACAAAAAAATAATAATAATAAAAAAAAAAAATTACTCGCAAATTTATAGAAGTATACTGTAGCTAAGTATATCAGTTAGTTTTTTGTTTGGTAAAGTGTCCAGGAAAAAACGTTCTGGTTCTTTACGCTGATTATTATGATAAGACTATGGATTTCCACTAAAAAGAGCAATAATTTAATTATACCGAAGCTATTTGTCGAAGACGAACTTGTACACAGTATGAAACATTTTTGTTATGAAAATTATTACAAAATCATTATGATTAGATGTAAACGTATCTTTATGACGTTTTTTCCGGACTCGCGCAAGTTTCACACGAGCTATTAAGGTAACAGGTAAAAAACGGTAAATCTGCAAATGATTACTGAAGTGCTACAACTAAAGATTTTTTTCATTTCTTATTCTACACCCATTTAACAGGTTCCGGCAATTGTAGTCGGGAATACTCTGATTTAATGGCTCGGCATCTATATTAATGATACAAAGTGGGCATTTTTGCTTTAAGCCTAAGTGTTGGGGCGGGGCTAGCTCTCCGTGAGTACATCTGTACCCGAACAACACAGATATTTTTTGAATGTTCGAGTAAGACATAATTAACATTCAAGGAACACCGGTAGTCATTATATTGAACGAATTATTTATGCTATGCTGCCATAAACCCGGTGTGCATATTTCCTATGTGATTAGGTTAACAAAATAAAAGTACTGAAGTTATTATAGAAGGTTATTTATATCAGATAATGGACACCAAAGTGCCCTTCGAGTATTTCCATAGAACGCTTTATTCTGGTTGATCGTTTTATTTATTTTTTCGATTGAAGAAAATCGAATTCCATATATTTCGATATAATAATAATTGTCGATACTTTTTGTTTTATCTGCACTTTATGGTTTAATATAAATCGTTAATTTTAGATACATACAATATCATTGTTATACTTTAAAATAGATATAACTTGCTCGGCACGTCACGGAAATGGACGGAAACAATCGAACACTTAAAAGTAGTCAGTCGCGACTCTAACAATCTGATTACGGAAAATTTGATGATCTTTTTTGATGATGATGATATTAAAGACGGAAATTATTTGTACCTAAAATTTGATTTACTTTAATATCATAAAACTATATCGCATGGCGTATGAATGGTGTCCAATGGGTGTTGCAGTTGTCCACTTAAATACAATGTTAAATTGACGTGTGTTATGGCTAACAACGTTTATGCTAGATTACAACACAATCTCAATTTTTATTGATGGAAATTCTCACTCGGTATGCAAAAGACACATGAGAAAATAATGAAAATTGTTATACTATATTATACTCCAATGCCCTTTCTCTTTCATGTCACTATGATATAAAATGATCAATTTCTTGACACAGACCTTGTACTCTAATGCCAAATAAGCTAGACAAATAATTGGAGCTTGCTGCGCCAAAGTCGCATTTCGGTGATTAACTTATATACGCTATTAGCATGCGAAATGAGATGTCGGTAATGGAAAAGTATAGCACAGTTGTCAGAGAGGAATCTAGGGCTATAATCAAATGTACAATAAACATGTCATTATTTCATTTTATTCATATAATATCGTATAATATCAGGAATATAACTGAAGCTGAGTGCGTATTCAGTTTGATTGTCCGTATTAAAATGTTGCCCACAGCTCTTGGTGGTTTGTTTCGGACGCCATTGAAAAGAAGGAGCGTAAACGAATCGTAAAAACTATTGATTGTATTTCTCCCTTACATTGCTTAATTTCTCAAATGGACAAGTCCTATTCTTTTAGTTCGGACAGCATCATTAATTATTCACATGAATACTCACTGAAAAATTACTGACCAAATAGCCAAACGTGCAGATCATGATCGGTGGCTGGTGATAAAGGTAAAAGTGGATAAGAGTTTAAGAGAGTATTTAAACACTAGATCACTGATCCGCACCAGAAAAGGAATTCAGACTAAGTAAAGTAGACCTCAGGCAATCAGCGTGTAGCGCTTTTGAAGGCACCGTGAACCTGACTCTCTGTCGTTAAGTCTGTTTCAGGGTCTTTTAACCTGATACAATACGAGTACCTAATACATATTCCCTATCATAACAGTCGGCCATTAGCTGTCTTGCAAAACCTCTGTTTTTTATGCAGACATTTCGCGTATATTGACCGCTTATATTCTATGGACTGAGTGTTACATGATTATAAAATATTACAATATGAATACACCGACGTAATCAGATTCGCCGGTATATCATAGTACCTATTTTCCTTCACATTCTCAATACTTAACATTTTTTCTTAGGAAATGAAATTATTTACGTCTCGACGCAGAGAAGCAATTTTACATATACAACTCCTAAATGCCAAAGTTCAACAAATCAATACGTATTTCTATAAATTCATATCATCTGACATACAGTACACCGTTTTATGTGTGGTTTTTACCTTTTAAGGGCATGCTATATTCATTAATATTTTCAGGCTTTAAGGAATTTTATATGGTTAATAAAAACCGAGCCAACAGGTCACTTAAGGTATTACATTGAAATTCTTATCGACAAATCTTGTATATTTTACGTCTAAAGTCTCAAAGTGTGCAGATAACGTCCGCAGGAACTAGGAATAACTTTCAATGAGATACTGAAATGGGATTTTCAACATGCGATGGAATCATGCAACAGAGTGTATGTAAATGTAATAACAGTGTAAAATGTAAAAGTGTATCATGTAAAAGTGTATCATGTAAATGATACAAGAGAAGTCGTAAGTGCGTCTATAATAACTTTGCATTTACGATGCCACAGTGATTATACATTTATATTAACATTTACCCCGCTGTCGCACCCACTGAAAATTTCCTGCGAACAGTGCAGACTATGAAAGGCTAATCATGGATGGCACAGATCGTAAAAGGGAGAACCACAGGGTAAATGTCAAAAATAACGATTTGATTAAAACTAAATGAAAACAATAATTCATATCTATAGTTTTATATAACACAAAAATAGAAATCATATTTCAGCTGATGTTCGATGAAAAAATTCTTATATATGATATATAAAATGAGAGCTACACCTTAAGTACAATAACCGTTCATATAAAAAAACATATGATCGCAGTATATCTAATGAAATAACTTTGAAACCGAAAGATGGTACAGTTACTAAATTAATAACTTGTTTAGTTCCTATACAAAATGCACGGATGCTCCAAAAGAACAAAATAATTATAGAAACATTAACTCCGCTTTCTGCGAATTACAAAACGGACTTTTTTTGTCAATTAAAGAAATGTCAAGTTATATAAAACCCGGGAACTTGGAAATTAAAGGGTAAATTAATTAGAGATTCCCGCGAAACATGTTACACTAGCACTGCGTTTCAAGATGAAACAGCTGTAGAAAAAAAAATAGTGTGGAGGTTTTGGCTTCAGTCGAAGCGGGGACTTTTTTTAAATGTTCAGCTTTCCCAATTGTATACAGTAATTTACACATAATATTATAATTATGAATACTTCATTTTGCCCAAAGCAGTTTATTTTAGTCCGATAGCAAGTTTAAGTTCGTGCAAATTATGTTTACCGCGCTCGATTAATGTTTCCTGGAGTTCTGACCAGTACTGGCGCCGACCGGAGTGATCGTGGATTTCGCTGTTGAATCCCACCGACAAAATTCGAACCCGAGACCTTCGGGTTATGAGTCCGACGCTGTACACTTGCACAAAGGCGCATCCCAAAGGTTCTACATTATACCCCTTTATCATGGTTACATGTACTACAATTTTTGTATCAAAGCAGTAACATTTTGTACTGAATTTAAATAAGTCATACTGAAAAAATAGCCACAAGTAGACAGGTCGAAATGCATCGCCAGTATTTATGAAAATTTACAGATTGTAAAAAAACATACGATTCAGTGCAATTAATCTAAATTTATAAAAGTCTTATAAACGTCAAAAGGATATAATATCTATAAAAATACGATATTATAACTCTTTATAAAAATAACTTACCTTTGTTACTGCAGCAGACGAAACAGAAAAATAGTAAAATGAAAGTCCCTGGATATTTTATTCCTAGAATCCAAACACTCCTGCTTGCGTCTGCGACTGTCGTCTGTTCTATCCAAGATCAGAGTGGCCGTTTCCTTGGTGGCACGAGCTAAAAAGCGCGAGAATCTACACAAGAAGTGATGACGTCGACAATTGATAAAAATGCATATTACCTTGTTAGTTGAAACAATAAGTAATAGAAAATTATCAGAAAGGCCAATAATTATCAACACATGTTGTATAATGAAAGGCAGAAAGCTGCGAAAAGTGTATCGCGACATAATCTTTCGGATACACGGCTGTAGATACATGTGTTAATTTACCGCTAATTGCTGATGTTCTCTGATATTAAAGATAGGACTTGCAACAGATTTGCATCAGACAATGATATTCCGTAAAACTTCATAATAGATAGTAGTAATTTTCTTATTGTTGCAAACACGAGGGCAGAAGCTAAGTTCTCAATAAAATAAATGTTTCTCTAAAAAGACATTGTTGAGTAAAGTCTACGCTACTACCAAAATTATATATTAAAAAATACTGCCGTTTACTATCGATCGCTCGGTATATGTTTCTTTTCGGCTAATATAATAGAACAATTTACAGTTTTGTGTATTAATACCATTTTATTCCAACACTTCTATAATTTCTGACAAAGCAGTTGTTTGTCACTTGTTACTGCTTAACAATAAATTGTACAGGAATTTTATTTCATTACGCCAATGAAATCATGCAAATCAGTAAATAGCAAAAATATATAAGTTTATTGTATTAAAGGCCAGTGATCTCTCCGGATGTTATTAGTACTTGAACCACTTGTCTTTCCAAGAACGATGTGTTACTGGCACAATTGACCGTTGTTTGTACAACTATTCCTAATATTGCATTTTAAATAGTTAGAAAGGAAGGGGGGCATTTTTGTTCAATGTTATTGCCAAACTAAAAATATGAAACGCATCTTGACAACCCTACTTCGTGCAGAACAGATCGGAATGGAACGGAACGGAACGGAGCGGAGCGGAACAGGGCAGAGCAGTTTAAAAAAACCAACAAAAAAAACCACAACAAAACAAAACGACTACACATCGTTATGATATATAGAAAAGAAAGACATATGACATGCCTACAATTATTTGAGAGTAAATGGAACATATTTCTCTATATTACTCTATCACTAAATTCGTTATTCTATACGAGCTTACATAATTGATAATGTGGTATTGTTTTTCTTCGGTGGAATTGCATGAAATGCGTTTTGGGTACTGCATATCACTTCCATTCTTATCATTATAAGAAAGCACATCAGAACATTAGATTATATACAGCTCATAAGCTGTTGATCTTTTAATACTTTTATTTCAATGCTAAAATGTACGACTGTTTAATAATTACGATAACACACAGTTCGAAAGGAGTCGAAAGATTGACTGACTTGTTTGTTGGAAAGCTGGTTGCTTTTGGGGAAAAACAACTAAATAACCATACATCCTCCGAAAAATATTACTTAGAACTTCACGATAACTTTCGATTTATTTTGTTTGAA
>JAUMHA010402515.1:0-11167 GCA_032359765.1 Saxidomus gigantea | reverse complement strand
ATATATCAATGTACTGTTGTAAACTATTGGTGTGTCCTTGATGTTAACACCGAACCTTGTCAGCGCTATAAACATTGGTGTACAGCTTGTACACATAAAAGTTTCTATAACTATTTATTACTAAACTGAACTAATATGTTCAAAAATAATCTGTAAGGAATGAAGGAAATGTTACGACTGCATAACACTACTGTCATGAAATAAATTGAAGTTGGTGTAGATCCAAAACGTGCAAACCCTCTGTGCAGTCAGCATGCACACCTATCAGACGAGTATTTAGGGTGTATAATACGACTTGATGCAACAACAATATATCATCCAACTTCAACGTGCAAGATGGGAAGAGTTGAAGATCCCGATACAGTTGTTGACTCAGAACTGAGGTGTGTGCAAAACCTTAATGATGTCATACAACCTTTTAAGAGTAAGCACGCTAAAATGCTTTGCTTAAAATGTAATGCATTGTCGCTGTAAAATATCAACTCTGGTGTGTGGTAGAGTTATCGTTTAAAGGCTTTCTCTCTAATTATCTATTATGTCTTATATTTGAAATTACTGCTCAGCAGTTGAAAAAGTCATAACAAAACATCTGTATTCAAAACGTAACTCTGAATCGTGTATGACAGCGTTACATGGCCTTCTTGTGGACAGTCTGCCAGTTGCAAAATGTTTTGTGTGCAAACACATACATCAGTTTGAAGAACTGAATTTGCAATTGTATCACAATGAAATGCGCACAGGGAAAACATATGGTTCGGGTCCCTCAGACCAGGTTTGTTATAACTGTTGGATCTTCACGGTCTAGTCAACCACTATGCAATGCTTAAGGGATACTAATGTCTTAACATGATGTCTTCAGTCATGCCAATTTTGCATGAGATAAGCCTTTGCTAAATTTGAAATTTAGAAAAGCCTGTCCAACTTATGAAAATGGCGTTACCTATTATGTGAAAGGGGAATGTTTCAGGGGAATTGTATTAGACATTGTCACTGTGATACAATGGAAACCAGGTAAATCATCGACATTTTGATTTCGCTCGATACTTTCAGGATTTGGTACGCGTATTAGCTTAAGCTTTCTTCAGGTCAATGTTGCCATATCAGATTGCATTCGAACCATATTTTTCTGTTTGTTTGATCTGAAATAAGTCTGTTCTTTCTTGTTAGGGTGAAAGGAATAGAAGGTTTGAGAGTCGCTGATGCTTCTGTGATGCCAAGCATTACCTCGGGAAATACAAATGCTCTGACAATTATGATTGGAGAAAAAGCTGCTGATCTGATAAGAGGAGTTGATACAGTAAAACAATTCAGAATGAAAATAAATGATTTGTTTTTGTAAGAGTATATGCCAAATACATTAAATGTCAGCTTAGCTACTAGTATTTCTAAGAATACTAACGATTGTTATAGTACTGGTGTATTCAAGTCAAAGATCTTTTATCCTTATCTGTTTTTGTATTTATTCATAGAGTGATATAAAGTCCAATTACTTTTACATTTTGCAAACCGTATTTTAAAACGATTGAACCATGTCGCAGTTTTTTCAGAGCAATTGTTTGGGTAAGGAGTACGGTATTATTTAAAACTGCCACGCTCACGTCAACATGTGTAATTAATGTATTTACAGCAAAATGTTTGTCTCGTTTCTACATGTTTAATTAAATAAATAATGATCGACTATGGTTTGGATAGAAAGGCTTCAGAACCTAGTAAGGAACTATTTGTGAGATAATATTTTTCTGGATTCAAGCTACTTTAGCTTTGCAACGGAATGGGGATTTCATGTGGTTAGCATTAGCCTTCACAAGACAAGGAAATTCATAAGCTGGAAGAAAGCCTAAACAATGTCCACCGGGCGCTGTTATAGTTATAATTGCTGCAACATGTCCACTACCCATACCATTGTTGTTGCTGTAATACCAATAAGATCATGTTACTCCTTTGGCCTACAGAAGACTTAATAAATAATAGTTTTGCGGATCTGTGAAATGTGATATTGATCCAAGACCAGTTGGTGTTTGTTCCGCTGGTGTCGTTATTTCTTCATGGCTTTTAAAGGATTCGAAAGACTCTTGTTCTTCGCCTAGAAGATGGTGGTAATGATATTAGTGATACATCTCCTGTGTACACCTTTCTTGCAAGCTCTTTCTCAACATTCCGAACACGACTGGGATTTTTATTCCGTTAAGCAGGAGAACACACACTATGGTCGGGTACAAGGAAGACATAAAGGATAAACACAGGTTGCTGCTATATTCATTCGTGTGTTTTCATAGCTGTCATTGCTTTCATAGCTTCTAGTACAGTTGGGTCGTAGTGACTGTATTGTAGATATCGTTACTTTTGCAATCTCTAGATATCGTTACTTTTGCAATCTCTTGCATTACTAGTAGTCATGTTTTTTTTTATTCTGTTTTGTCATTTGTACTACAGGAACAAGTTGATGATGGTTATTACTTTACATGTATTAATATTATGCCAATAAGTATTTTCAGCAAGTTTGGTGAAAATCCGAAGAAAACTGTTTGACTTAGGGAGCGGACAAGGCTAATTTGGCCATTTTTGGATAACTCAAGGGCCATAATCCAAAAGTGCCGGAATCGATTTGGCTGGTTACCAAACTTAGCCTAGACATTATGCCCACAAACATTTTCAGCAATTATGGTGAAGATCAGATGAAAACTGTTCGACTTTAGAGAGCTGATAAGAATAAGTCGGCCAATGTTGTATAATTCAAGGGTAATAATCCAAAAATGCCTAATGCGATTATGCTGGTTATCAAACTTGGCTAAGACATTATGCCAACAAACATGTTCATCAAGTTGAAGATCAGATGGAAACTGTTTGACTTCGAGAGCGGACAACGTGTTGACACCGCACGCCGACACAGGTGTTCCCTTAATACGTACCTTCGGGCGTACAGAACTAGAGGGCCAAGATGACCTTACATCGCTTACCTGGCTACAATTGGCTATAATACAAAGTTAACAATTGCATCACAGGAAGGGTCAATTTTGCCGCCCTGGAGTCATGATCTGAACAATATTTATAGAGGTTCACTTTACAATGATCCATTCCAAATAACTTAGCTTTAGACCTTGTGGTTATAAAGACTATTTTTGAAGTTTTCTCTACTTAAACTTAAGTGAAATCAAGTCACTACCAGAACAGGGTCAATGTTGACCCGGTGGTAATGGTTTGAACAATATTGGTAGAAGTCCACATGGCAATGCTACATGCCAAACATCTAAGCACCATATGGTTTCAGAAAAGAAGATTCTAAAATGTTTCCTATTTAAGCCCAAGTAAAGACAGGTGATCCCCGAGGGGGTAAATTTTGAATTTGGGGTCATGATTTTAACAATCTTAGTAGAGGCCCACTAGACAATGCTACATGGTAAATAGCTTAGCTCTAGCTAAGCCTTCCTGTTTTTGAGAATAAGATTTTTTTTTAAATTTCCGTTGCCTTGGTAAATAGAGTTCTGCATGCAATGTGATCATTTGAATACCATTAATAGAACTTTATGCAAAAAACGTCCTTGCCAATTTTCATCAACATTGGCCCAATGGTTTCAGAGGAGATATCGTTTTAATATACAACATACCATTTTTATTTGTGTGTGACGTTAGTCACTCACAAATATACTCCCCGTTTTTCAAGACAAGCATCCTCTACTTTTAAAACCGAAGTACTGTACCTTTCAATTTCCGAACGGTTTGAACACAGCTCTACAACACAGGTATGCTTCAATTTCAAGGGACATACCCTATAACCGATGTCAAACTAAATAACATCCAAAACATAAATTGTATAATCTTAGGAAGTATTATAACTTATCCTAAAAGTTAAAGCTATGCATTCTAAGTAATTTTCGATAAAATCAGCGGTTAAAAATATACTGCAATACCGTAAACTATTCAATAATCTATGTAGAGTTGTTGTTGTACAATTAATGGGTGGATGCGATTTATTACAGAAACCCTCTATATTGATTTATTGTGGTAAAATGAGGCCTTTTTTTGCCATACGTTTTTTTTAAAAATTGAATCTATATATCATTCTACGTTCATTGAACACATTATCTATGCAATCATCAATCGACATTACTTCGATTATTGCGGACCGCCTCAGCAGTCCGCATATTTAGGACTTATGTTAGTAAAGTAGTAAATAGTTCTTTGCACTCGTTTAGAAAGTAGTGAACAGTTTTTATTGTACAATAGCTTCGGTCAAACTCCTGCTTAACGTAATTCATCTTTGTTTAGATTTTACAGCCGAAATATTCATCAGAAGGATCCAACATTTGTTCGGGTATATAAAGATTCGGAAGACGTACATCATCTTTCAGTATTGAATCACGAGACCAGCTTATAGACACAGTCTGAAAATGCGGCAAAACTATATGCCTGGGCGTTGCCAAACACAATTATTACCTTCCACACTTTGATAACAGCATGTAAAAGGTTGAAGAATTAGTATTGACATACTTCGGTATTTGACAGTTTTTATGAAAATTAAAGAGTAGATTTACCTTAATTAATACAAATAATTAACAATGCTGGCCGCCATTTGTTTTGTTGCATATGTTGCAAACTTTACTTAATTTGTCTTGTGAACTTGTGTTGTTATGGCCTCGTATTACAATGGTCAAAATGCTACGGAAGAGGAAAGAACTCGACCGGGTTTTGTTTCATAATGGTCATACAATGTTCTCTCCTCTGCATTCATTATGTAGAATGCTCCTTTGATAACAAATATGTTTGCTTTCATGTAATTAAGTTGTTAAAACACTTTTTGAGCAGTGTTGAACCTGTATTAATGGTATCTGCTATCTAGCCACCACTTGCCTTAAGCATCCACAATTAACCATTTTTAAATTCAATAAACATTTAGCCATTTTATATGCATACCTCAATTGATTGCTTATATTAAGATGGATTTTACTGTATATGTCTGAAAACGCATTTGAATACAGTTTAACAAGAAATACAGAAATAAGCCATCATGACGTAGCTGATGACGCAAAAGATGTTTGATTATTTAAAATTATTCTTAAGTGTGCATATATGCAGGATTCCAATACCTTTAAACTCTAAGAGTTACCCCTGACCGTTAAGGTAACGTCGTGGGTGTTGTAGGCGACACATCGTCTTGATGTGCTTAACATGTGTGCAAAGTTATTTTAAAATCATTGGATGCATATATGGGATTTTATTACCTTTAAATTTTAAGTGTGACTTTGTAGCCAAACATTAACAGACAATGAAATAGAAGTAGTAATCAAAGCACTAAAAGTACTGGTTGGACGGTGCTGTTGGCATGTGTACATTAATTTTAGGCAAGGAATACTAAAATGTTAAGCTCAATGGCGTGAAAATTATTACTCAAAAGTCAAAGACGTGAAAATGTTCACTCATTTATTCTGTGAAACTCTGTTCAACTACCTATTCTGATGTTCAGTTCGGATAATGAAACATTTTACATGTGCTAATGTTGTTTATTCGGTAGAGGTTAGTGCATACCGAACATGACTTCAGCTTGGGAAATGAAACTGACAAGAATGTGTTAGAATGTCATACTTTTGGTTTCTGCTTTGTCTGGTTCTAACCAGCAACCAACAACTGTAACAGCTTTGGCTGATGTACGCATAAAGGCTTGTATTAAGGTCTTTAGAATAAGATCCATTACATTTTTACCACTTAGATGAAAATCGTATCTTGCGCCCAGCGTATGCACAGATCTCCCGAAAAATGCAATACAAGTTGTTATCATATTTCAAAAACTTCTAAGCTCCTAAAAGGAAAATTAAAATCTGCTTCAGCAGTCTGAACGCAGCATAATAAATCAAATTTTGATAATGTATCTGCACCTTATCATGACACAAATATATTAATTGGTTTACAAAATGCGTTCCGTAATAGTAGCTTATATCTTTAATTCTGTCACGCTAGTCTGACAAATACAGTATTGGACTATTGGTACTATTGAATACATGTACAGTAGTGTATATTTCCGTGTTACAATTATGTATGTTCAAGTCAAGGTCAGTATTTTTAAATTATTTCACTTTTTTCTTCTTCATGCCTTTGTATAATCACTAAATTTTGACAGTATTATATAAATCATTAAATAATTTGCATCCTTTATAATAAGCCATATTTTTCACATCTACTGCGTTACGTGTGTTAATGCCAAATAGAGAAAAACCATTAGCCTCTTACGGATAACTTTAGATCTAAGTGAACAGTGACAACTTTTTAAAATTCAGATGACGTTTGAAACACAATACGCAATCGCAGAAACGTAAGGATAATCCATGTTTTGTTCCATTAGGTAAAATGTTGTTGGAAAGTACAAACAAAGGAAAACAAACACCCAAACAAACAACCACGAAGCACGCTACTACACATAGCAATTTAACAGCAGTAAATACGAGCGCGCTTTCACTGTTATATACAGTTCTCGAATGTTACCAATATAGTACACTTTTCCGGTAAAGAAATAAAGGTTAAAAAATGTCAATATGCTTATTTATGCAAACTATACGCAGTCTGAAGCAGAAAATTGAACACTTTAGTTGCATGTAGATTTTATGTCGGTATTTAATATCATTTAGGTGAGCACGCAATTAAATTGCGGATTTGCGAATGCAATACACTTTACATATTATTCAGCTTCGAACTACATGTATTTCTTTAAGCGGAGCTGCCTGTGTTTTTAGGAACGTAGTAACGCAAAAATCCATTAAATATATTGTTCTACTCAATTTTGTTCTGTTCCCTTTGGAACGGCTGTCTTTTGACAACAGTTGAAGATGATTCTGTATTTTATGTACTTAAAAGAAGGAATGTCTACTTCGAATTTGAGAGTAGATTTGAAGTGATGCTAGAAAAGATACATACGTGTTCTGCATACTCCTAAATTATCAAGTTAGACATTCGTCGACATGACATAAATGAGGACAGGTATTGACTTAAGCCATTAGATTAATATCAGTTCATGTCGCTTGACATGTCTTACTCTGTCCCAATGTTTAATAAGTCGTTCCTTAATGGGGAATCAAGCCTGTTTAAAGCCAAGTTATGATAGAATATTGTAGTTAAAATACATAAATGGCATGCAATACTAAATCGATCAGATTTTGTTCTAACCCAATAAGTTTCAATTGTCGACGTTCATGAAAGATAAAGTTTTATTGCGAAAGAACGGAGGTTAGACATGAAGGCTCAGAACTGTGAGAGGCCACTTGCACATCGATGTACAGAACATAATTTTATTAGTGCAATTCAAAGCTTTTGATAATTTACTTTTGAAACAACATTAATCTCGACTTATTTCTTGCCTTTATTGTTGAGGACTAGTCACTTTATTTTGTAAATGTCTTCTTAATCATTATGGAATATTCTTATATGACTCACAATTTTGTCTTTATACAAAATAAAAGGACTATTATGTTTTATTATACCAAAAGCAACGCGAGAACTGATATGCCGTCAAAATGACGTCATATTATGCCGCATGACCTTAAATAAATATCAGCGTATAAAATAACGCTTTGCATTTATTCGCCTTTTGTGATATCTGGTCAAGTAAGAATCGAAATAATATCCTTTTTTATCCTTTCTTATCGTCTTATAAGCAACGCTTTGACGTTCTGGTGCGTAGGTTAATCATTGCACATAAGAACTCCAAATCATTGTTTATTAGACGACGAACACCGCTGGAACAGTTATTATTGCATAAATAACAAATGTTCTGATAAAGTTTTTTTTTACTGCTAGCAGTTGTGCTACTCGTAAACGTTGACAGAAACGTTTTTTGTGCAAATGTGTCCAGATCAGAGATTTCATTGCTGCATTATATACAGATAGAACATTGAACTTACTGGTACCATATTTGTATATGAAACCCGAGCACTATTTTCTCCTTCTTAATGCTTTCGTTTCGCACTTTTACTGCTCATGGCAATTTTTCTTCTAATCTTTTATACCTCTGGAGGAAATCAGTCGATATCTGAGAAAAGTGACGTCTTTCAATTTGACAAAATTCTAGAAAGTCGAATACTTAGATCATTTCTATATTAATTATTCTTTGGTTTCAAGTTATTGAGAGGCATTTTTATCCTGTATGATATATCCTTGGATGTAATACTGCAAAAGGAGTTCCATAAGATTCTATTATCATTATGAACTTAAGTTTTTTAAATATGTTTTAAGGTGTGTTTGCGTTTCGCATTTTGTTGAACATGTGAACGAAAGTTCTCTTAGGATAAAATTATATCATAGCTTAAATAACGTTAACAATCTCAGTGTTAGATCAGCTTTCATTGCACATCCAATTTACACTCGAGAACACGTATTATAAGTATGACGTCAAATGAAATAAGGTTGTTTGAAGCGATGTAGAGAGAGAAATAAAGAGACAGTCTTGTGGTGTCAGACTACAGCTATTCTATTAAGAAACAGATACTTAATAAAATGTTCTCCTAATGTGACACATAAAATAAGACAAATATATTATTCCCGATGTTGTTTACATGTGCAAAAACTATTGAAAGTCGTTACAAAGTAACATATTAGACCACATACACAAACTGAAAGTATTCGTTCCTTTATTGGATTATATTCGTGATTTATTGAATCAGTGACTTTGATTCATCTCTGACTCAGCATCTGTATGATTCAAACGATTATAAAGGACTAAACTTTTTAAAAATTATATCGTTTTTGAATAATTTGTAGAGAATTCAATTTTAATGACTCAACGGGGTAGTTTCTTATGCATATTATATTTATTACGTTATAATATATTATTACCGCCACCTTGCAGTTAAAGGGGCACTCCCTACATCTAGACATTCTCGAAATACATATTATGTGTTCAATGAACGTAAAATGATAGATAAATTCAATTTCGAAGAAGAACGTATAGCGAAAAATGCCTCATTTTACCACAATAAATCAATAAAGAGGGCTTTTGTTAAAACGTATCTACCCATTAATTGTACAACAACAACTCTACATAGATTATTGAATGGTGCACGGCACTGCAGCATATTTAAAAACGCTACTTTTTTCGATAATGACTGAAATGGATAGTTGAATCTTTAAGGTAAAGTTATAATACTTTTAATACCTTTAATTAAAGAAACATGCTCTAAATCTTGGATCAATTTATAAATTACCTCAAAACAATTTTTATGTAACTAACTGAAAGGATTGCCTACAAACTTTAAGGTTTCAGCTACAAACATCCAGTTAACATCGTAAAAAATAGCATGATAATGCGTGTTGTAGTTCCGTTAAACCTTTATTTACACTTGTTTAATAAATTGTGGGTGAATTATTGTAAAACGTCGTTATATTGGTGCACCGCGCGTAAACGAGACCATTCTCGATAAACATTCTCGAAACACTTAATATCTAATCTATCATTTTACAATTACATATATTAAGCTCATTGTCAACACTTTGAAAACAAAACAACCGGCTCGTTGTAGGGAATGCCCCTTTAATATACGAGAAAACTTATAAGTGATAGATCTTGTTGTTTAATATTAAAATTAAATTAGGTTAAAGTACATTTTATTCTAGCACTCTATTGCTGTATAACCGACATTGATATTTATCCTGATATCTGCAAATGATTCTACCTTTGTGACGAGTGCAGATCATGATCAGCCTGCGCATACGTGCAGAAGAAATAATTTTTTTCTCATTTGTTACTAATACCAGGAACAGTCAACCCTATGTCAAATGATTTTAGTTTATACTGATTTATTTAACCTCGATTGTGAAGAAATCTTTTAAGCTTATCGAGTCATTCTTAAATAAGTTTGCCTTCATGCGACAGGTGCGACTTGCTGATATCCTACCTTTTAAAAATGTTTATTTTGCATGCACATATCCTCCAACTGGATTTGCTACGAGATCATCCGTTTGAATTCGTGCTAAGGTTAACGTTATACAGTTGTTGACACAGTTAAAAATAAGTAAACATATAACTTATTGAAATTTGGAGAACCAAATAATTGACGTAAATCGGCTCAGTTTTTCTTGAAATTGTCGCCATTAATCATTTATAAAATACGTAATTGCATTCTTATGTGAAAACTCGTTGGTTAAAATCAGTAGTGTGGGCGACATTAGGAGATTATTGAAAGATACGATCCACGGAAATAAGATGGTTTTGGTGAAACGGTTAACGTAACTGTGATATAAATGGAATATATCATGGAACGCAATTACTAAAGCACGAAGATAGCATGTTCAAAGCGGGCTTAACTTTTTTTCACGCAAGAAATGAATTAATCAAACATTCGATACTTCTATGATAATGTTTCTGTCCAAAAACAGACAAAAAGAAAGATTGAAAGTAAATGCTATTTACAGATTTAGCTGAAAAACATCAGGTTCATGTCAACCAGTCAATATGCAAAACCAGTTTTTTCAATGTCCCACTAACGGGTCTTTTCGTGATTTCATTGGATTTTGGTATATATCACAACTGGTGGTCAAAGGTTAAAGTCGTTCATACAACATGGTTTGTCCTAGAAATATAGATTCCCTATCAAATTTCTTCATACGGGACAGTTTAACCGTAATATTTCACTTTTAAGTGACAAAATACACTTTTATTTGTAAATTTCATCTACAGTTTCGAGTGGTTTATGATATGTAGTCTGTATTTGCAATTAAAGCAATGTTTTATACTATGTAATACGCTATCTTTCTATGAATGACGTCTTTATTGCATCAACATGACATTGCAATAAAATGGTATTCGTAATCTCCGTCATGTGCATGGTTCAAAGATTTACACATTACTAGATAAATGAACGAAGGATAAACTGCAGAAGCTGCATATTAGAATACCGTAAAGTTTTATCATCATTGAAATGGCGTACATCATTACGCATGCGCAAAGTAGCACCTAGTCTTGCTTATGCTCCAGTTAAAAGCCGAAGCTGCAGCTGAAAGTTTTTGACACGTGTTCCGAATAATTAAAATTTGAAATAAAGAGAGATAAAAAGAGAAACAAAAATAGACTTCTCGAAAAGGGAAAACCCTCATTAATTTTTCCGTAGACTGATAAATGAGACATACACGCTGCTTTAGGCAACTTTTTTATATGTATCAAATGGATATTTAGTTCTTGTAACTCTGT
>JAUMHA010402493.1:0-11167 GCA_032359765.1 Saxidomus gigantea | reverse complement strand
CTAAAGCTTCACTCACGAGCTTTTGTGTCGCGTCAAGATCCTCTTTCATTGTTGTCACAAAAATTTCCTGTCTTATCATTTTTTCTAAGGTTTGTTCCTCATAGTGAAATTTGGAGCAAACGGGCTCTACCCCAGAAATTGGATTTAAAGTTAGAAATAAACAGATGACGGCTTCTCTGTACATCTTGAGTTCTCTCTCTGTGTTGTTTGAGTGGTAAATGAGGCAGTGCAAATATATCTTACGCCAGTGTACGAAGAGTGAATTTAATGTACTGCTGCCAAGACTTAAAGGATTTGATTGATAGCAGTCATAAATGTGGTACTCCATTTTCCCTTTAAGTGTACATAATTATGTTTATTAGGTTTTATAATGTTATAATTAAGCTTTTGAATGAATATTGTTTTGAGTAAACAACAACTTAGCATGATCGTCACAGAATAATTACTTTTCTCAGGACAACTTAACATGTTAATTAAAATTGTTTGGTTTTCAAGAAACTTGTCTAGGCTTCAAAATTGTGTTCATTTGGATATAATTTGTGTTTTTGTCATCAGAACAAGGTTTAAAACTATTTACTTACAGCAAACATTTTTTGGAATGCTGTAAGTGGCGGGAAAACGAAAACAAGCGTTTTCATAAACTCAGTAGGAAGAACATTGTGCAAGCGTGTTATTATAATAGTGTTCTCCTTATCATAATTACTAATCGCCAAGAGAAATATAAACGTTATCAGAACAACAATTTAGGCTTTTCGAATTTCCTTTAAATATTTCTTCACGAATTTTTCACAGCTTAGTATACTTTTACATTTACCTTTCGTTTGCCCTTCAGGATATTTTCTCCTTAAATGTACTTTTCACGTAGAAAATGACAACCAAGAAAGTTCAACGGACGGGAGTACACTTATACCTCAAAAGCAAAATGTACTTGGCAGAAAAGTTGTTTTCGAATATGTTTGCATAAGAACGACTTTATAAGAAAAACAGTTTCAAAATGTCCGTAGGAGCGACGATTGTTAGGCACATAGACATTGTCATGTCATTTCTCTTTCATGCTGTATCTAATAAAACTAAGTTTTGATTACGAGACAGAATGACCACGTGATACCAGTAAAAATATAAATAATGAAGACAATATATCCCTTTAGTTTTTAAGATACGCATGACCAACGGTAACTGCATCCGTACAAAATGTGTATGAGATTACTGTAACCGTCGATTTAAAGAGGGTTTCTGTATAGTCAGATTGATATTATTGAAAGTCCTATTTCGGGGGAGCTTTATCATAGAACACTGATATATTACTTAATAACAAAATAAGGTGCATGTGTCTCCAATGATGACTTTGCAAAGCTGCAAAAGGAAAACTTGGGGAATAACATATTTGTACTCACTCGCATATCCGACGATCGAAAAATGAAGACTTTGAACAAAACAGTCAAGCAAAGTAGTTTCTTCCCGCTTAAAGGCACACAACAACTAGACCCGTAGTCAATGTTTTGTCCGAGACAAGTAAATACAATTAAAACGCAGTTCTTATAATCAACGTTATCAAAATTATTTGTCATATTGTTGTAGCTTCTAAACCAATTTATACACATAAATTGTTAGTTTTGGTGATATTTCTTTAGCAATTAATTACCCTGGACTTTGTTAAAAAAACAAATTGAAAACACATTGCACATAGTATTAATTCACTAATTAAATATAAATATTTCGGTGCAATATGTCTTAGTATTTTTTTTTTATTTCACGCAAGGAAATGCTTTCACCCGAAAACTAGAAAGGCTGAGACAGTGTATAAAGGCATCAGTTGATATTCAATAGCTTTTCAGAACCCTGCAATTCTTATTGTTGAGCTGAGCCCCGACTACCTTTTTCCGAGTACCGTCGTCAGTTACATAAAGCAATCGTTGACTGGGTGACTTTGAAAATGATATCTTAGACAAAATGTACATTAAACTCCGTCTGTAACGAATTCATTGGGACCATTTAAATTGATTCCTTGTTTCTGGAGTATGTTATATCCATAGCATTTTCAGATTAAATAAAGAGGCAATAAAATATGTTCTTTGTATCCTCAATTTCGCTATATCAGAAGTCGTTATATAGTACGGCGTTTACCGTTATTAATTCTCATATGAAATTTTACTCGCATTAGATATTCGATTTTTTCAGTTTAATTGTCATTGTTTTCTGCCAAGCTCTGAACTATTGTGAATGTAAGTGTAAATAATCAAAGAATTGAGTTAAAACAGATCTGTTAGAAAAAAGTTAAACTTTATCCTTGTGTATGCTAAACGGCTTTGTGTTAACAGCTGTTAACATCTTGTTTGCGTTTGTTCTGATCGGCTGTAATTTGTTCGCAATTTTCTTACATGCTTAGATAACTGACAATTAAACGTTGATTCTGCTTGGATACGTTATTTAAATTTGTGGTGGTTAAATATAGGGATTACACTTTTGTAGTTTTGATAGTTGCGACTGTATATTAAAGGTTTAACTGTGTTGTAATTTCGATATTTGCGACTGCATATACGGTTTTTAATGGTTGCAAAATATTTAACGACGACGGCGTTTTATTTTCCGACTGTATACGTTATTTATGAAGTAACATCAATTCCAGCAGTGTTCATCGTCTGATAAACAATGATTTGGAGTCTGGTGTGTAGTAATTAACCACAAAGGCGAGATTGTTTCCGATCATTTCGCTTGCTTGGTTACCGTAAAAGTCAGTAGTTGTGAAAATTAATGCTTTAAGGTGTTACACCATCCACTACTGTAAAGTAAATTGTTTTAGAGGCAGAGTTTCTTTTTCAATCGACGATAGCCGCCATCTTGATTTTGACTTGCGTAACTACTTGCGCCTGCTCTTGACATGGTGCAAAAGTTACGCCAATTTCTACGTCTTTACGTTACGCCAGCTGTTGATAAAACGCTCCTTACGCCAAACTTAGTAGTTACGCCAGAACTTACGTCAAAACGTTGGCGTAAATATGTTGATAAAACGGCCCACTGGACGACAAAGAGTTGTTTATTAGACGAGAACAACGCTGAAAATGATGTTATTCCAATTGTAACATGACATGTTTATACAAAAAGTGAAAAAAAACGCAATTTGAAATCGTTATTTCCTACGCGGATATCAATTTAACGTCATGTGACACAATATGACGTCATATTGATGGCATTTCGTTTTCCCCGTTCTTTATTGCACAATAAAACATAATGCTTCTACTCTTTGTATATATAGAGACATAATCGTGAGTCATGTTAGAATTAACAGTCGCAGAAATGAAACCAGATTTCTTCAATGGGCAAAATGGACTTAATTAGTCAGAATCTGTCATCGCAATCAAACTAAAATGAAGCAAAATAAACTGGTGAAACTAAATGGAAGTAGTCCAGACAACTAGAATGAAATGAAAATGTTCCGTACAGCAGAATTCAATCACGGTATATAGGTCTTTATTTATCACGAACGGAATTATATTGATTTTTGTGTGGTCCGTTTAATTGATGGCATTACATTGTAACTACTTCCCCCAAAGAATCTATCAGCAGAAAAAAGACGGAAACATTTCAATTAGAAATATTATTAGTGGTTTTGTACGTGTCTTCAGCCAGACAATACGTGTAAATTAGATATACACACACAGAGAACTACATTTTTATATTTAGTAACTATTTAAGGTAGGGAACTGACTAAAGCTATAAATTCATTCGCCTACATCTTCCAACGTATTCATCTGATTTGTTGGGTAAGAATTTATGTAAACCTACTATTTGTGCAAAGGTCTTTTTTCAATGTTTAAATTAATGATTCAAAACGATGTAGCTTATACTTATAAAACTCAATAGGTCATTAAATGAAACCAAATTATCTTCTTTTTTCAGTACGGCTTACAGTTAGGGGTGCTGCGTCCCCTCTATTTCATTTTTTAAAATCTCGACATTCTCCCCAAGCCCTTGTTAATTATCGTGGTTTCGCCCCGCACCCTTGCTGATTCATCCCACCCCCTTGCATTCGTTACTACTTTATTATCGTGTTCAAACACTGCAGGCATGCTCGACCAGGCTAGACAACTATTACAGTTGGTGACATATTTCTTTTTGTAGCCGTCAGCATCACCACTTCTTTAATTATATTTTTTTAGAGAATGAAACTGTATTTTCTCAATATGTGTAAGTTTAAATTCTTTCTAAATGATTTAATCAGAAAAATGTACAATCTTTGAATTTTTGGCGGAATGTTAACAACAGTCTCTGTCATAGTATTTCAATTTTAAACATATCCATTACATTGAAGCTTAAAGTCATTTTCAATAGTAATTCAGTTATTTAAAGTCGGGTACTTTACCTGTGCATCGTTCTAGAAAGGGCCATAACTAGATAAATCCTCAATAAGAAAATACCACTTTTTCACATTAAGAGTTAGATCTCCTCCAAGGGGTTCGAACACATAGTTCTCAATCAGTAAGGTTTAGTTATTTTATGTCAGTGACTTTAAGCACTCGACAACTGATACCGGTCTAATCCACTTTTATTATTAAGTTGTTTGGATACTTTCAAATAGTTCAATTAATCTTTTTTACGATCTTCCTGACTCAGAAGTTTGCGAGAAATGTGTTGTAAACTGAATGCTTATTCAAGACGTTTTCTGTATGTACTCAAAGTGACGACTGGAACACTGTCTTCATTGCTTGTTAGTATCTGGTTATTACGTTGTACCAGTTTATTGCGCGGTCACGGTCAAGGATATGGATGCGAGCCACAGACATTCGGAATAACGCCTTTAGTCCCGTTCGGCGAACTTACATAATTCTTGAAGTGAGAAAATAAAAGTATTCAATTAAGACTTTCAAAGATGTTCTAATTATAATCACTGAATTTGATTTTAAGCTCATTTCGTTATTCTTTTGAAATAGAAAACTCAATTATAGCAGTAAACAGTTTGGACAAAGACGTTAAGGTATTTGTTGGAAGTCCATATCGAATATTTCAGAATTAGCTGGTCAAAGAGTCATTGACACTAGCTTCTGTTAAATACAACACGAACAAAGTAAACCATGGTCAATGATCGGTCAAACAGGTATCTGGAATTAAAGCAAATTCTGCACAAGAATAACCTTTATTTGAAGTAGGTATATATATGGAATATACGTGTAAATAAATGCATTAAAGCACTGGTTATTGACATACTGTGCAAAGTAGAATGAACGGTAAATGCCACATTTAGAAGTTCTTGTTCGACTCTATTTTACCTTTACCATGCTGGTGTTGATGTGGCCTTTGCGACAAATATAGAAAATATCCGAATGAACATGTCCATCATCCTTAGCAATCTGATTATGATCTTCACTGAACTCTTCATTCAATAGATTTATAATGATCCAAAACTTAAAAAACAAACATTTTTTGCAGTCTTGTCGACATGAAATAAATCTTATCTTATCTTATCTTTTCTTATCTTAACTTATTTTTAGTATATATCAAGTAGCTAAACACATGACCAACACAATGTGCTCAAGATTTTCGTGTTTAGTATGTTTATTCATAAGTGGTCAAAACACCATTGTTTATTGTAAAAATAATCTGGCCTATATCGTAAGTTAGGAGACCCATATTTATATATCGATTTATACGTGTAAATTGCACAGGATAGATGCATATAAGCAGCTGATGTTAACCAAAGGTATTCCCTGTATAGCCTTTTCTATGCAGTCAGTTTAGGCTGTAAAGCTTTCAAGACTGTTAAGCCGTGTTTATGTCTGAATTTAGAAAAAAAAGTAAATTTGGGCAATGTAATGTTTTTTTCATTTTTTTTTTTCATATTTCAAGGGCTTGATATTGTAAACTAATTACCATCTTAAATGAGCGTGTAATAACTATTTTTTAATATATACCTAATGTCTATCATGTTTAATAATTACAAACATCACGGCAAATAAACGTTGACAATTATTTAGATATTTTGCTTTAGCTCATAGCGTGTTGTAGGAGTCTTCGGCAGCATCTTTCGAATAATGCTTTCAAATGAAAACATACCTTGTTCGTTCCTGTCAAATAACTTTTAAATTTGTAAAAACAATTGTGTTCATTGCATCCAATTAAAGTGTTTCATTGCCCACGTCATTGTTTTTTAGTGAAATCAATTGTCACGCAGCATCACAGGAGCACTTTGTATACAAATAACTTGTAGCTTTAATATTACCAAACATAATACGTTTGTAGCATTTTTATCACAGTTTGGAAGAACACCATTATTTATCATAAAATAAACTGGCATATATTGTATGTCAGGAGACCCCTTGGTATAGAACAAAAATCAATCTACCTACCTTCCTATCTATCCAGTGTTCCAGCTAGGTTTTTAAAAAAGGCAGGGTTCTGTTGGAAAAGGGGCACTTGAGGGCGCGTAAATCTGGTAAAAAGTGCATGTTCAGATGATCTGTATTTGATTTAAATTAACATTTTCATTGCTGATCTACTGACTTCTGGCAATTTCTTAACTCCCATTAGACTACTTAGTACTCGGAAAATACTTTACACGAAAAGAACATTCACAATTTAGATTCACGCGATTTAGTTCTATGCAATGTACAACAAAGCCATGGCAACATTTAAATTTAGTGCACTCTGAAAGTTAAAGCATCTGCGCATAGCCATGGTTATAAAACAATTTCCTTGGCACTGAAAACATATTTCTGTCGTATTACTGAAAAAGGGCACACATTTAATTTGCGATTGACAAAAACACAATAAAGGCAGTGACAATGTGTTTTCATGTAGCTAACTGAACGGATATACATTTAAGAAGTGCGAGAAAATATGTCTTCTTTATGCCCGCAGATATTAAACTTTCTCACTATCAGGCATTTATGCTTAATTCCCCTTACTAGGCGCTTTTGAATGCATGAAAGAAGGGTGTGTTGCGGGATCTGTTTTCAACAGACACGGAAACCGAGCTTGTGCCAGGTATGTTCGATTGTACAAGAGAGCCATTCTGGCACAAACTGAAAACAAGTTCCCTTGTGTTTTGAATGAATTATTTCATCTTGTTTTTTAAAACAGACTGGTGGGGAAGTGAAATTTACTATCTGCACGTATCATGAAAAGTTTGTTGACCTCACTGAATGATAAAAAAAGGAAAATGTCTTTACGTAAATGTTCTAATTAATATGATAAGACAAAGAGAGGTAACTATTTCTTCAGATGGAATTTTATATCCCTGATTTATGCACCAGATTCTCTCGGATTATTTCGAATGTCGCCGTTCTTAAACCAAAGTCTACTACTTAATGGCTGGTGGACAACTGAATCTTTTCTTTTTTTCGATAAAACCGAGGATTTTGTGAATCGGTACGTGAAACTGGCGTCTGCTTGTCCGTGTTAAATACATGAGATAACAGTACACACTTGGCATTGTGAACTATTAAAGTCTTTAATTTTTCGTCTGCTGTAAATTTAACATTTACTCAGCTTTATGTGAACAGTTTTAGAATATGAATAATTGAGGACAGGTTAACTAATCCAAATGTTTTTATCGTGTCGTACTTATGACGGCATACGATATCTATATAGTATAACAGTTTAATGTATTTGAGGTCCTGTGGTGAATTCATGTGACCTGCCATTGGTTACCACTAGTGCAGGGTCAAATGTTGCTACCCATGACTCTAACGTAAAATCGACGTCAAGAGTCTTACAAATACTGTTGTACAAAAATAGAAATATTAAACACTTGGTATATGTGTAATACGTTAAGCGATATGCACCATATATTAACACCATACGACGAAACATCCCACCCGGTAACCAACTATGTCGTGTCGTAAGCGCTGGATGGCGTTTTGAGTATAAATCCGAAAGGTAATGTCAAAATGAAAAGAAAATAATTTATATAACAATAAATGCTAAACAGTTAGTCATTTTTCATACCAAATGTACCAGCAGAGTGTGGAATTAATAGGTCTGAGTCTAAGGTAAACCACCACTTACATTCTATATCCTAAAGTAACTCCGATACTAATGGAGATAGGACAACAGAATTTGGAATTTAGTGTGTAGATGCAAGGGAGTGAAACATTATGCAATTGAATTCCGCCCGTCTGTGTATCGCAGTTGTCTGTTTGTTCACCATTCTCAATATTCATATTTGCAAGTATTATTATTTACCCCTCAAAGTTTAACTTATATATTCCAGTCATTATCGATAAAACCAGCGTTTCAACATATGTTGCAGTACCTTAAACCAGTCAATACTCTATGTAGAGCTGTTGTACAATAAATTGGTGGATAGCGGTTTATTACAGAAGTCCTCTTTGTTTATTAGTAACAGTTGTGGTAAAATGAGGCATTTTTTTACACAAGTTGTTCTATGAAATAGTATTTATTTATCATTTTACATTCGTTGAACACATTTTTTTATGTTTGGAGAATAAAACCTGCTAGGTTAGGGAGTGCACATTTAACCATGTGGATAATGGGCAATGTGTAAATAATGCAGGATATGTCTGTCTTTTCATCCATCATTTTAAGTTTAGCACTTTGTCCGTACATGAAAGTTCTCACGAAGATAGAGGCGGTTAAATATTTATTATGTTCATCATTATGCATTATATTTCGTTCTTCAGACCAGAATTGTGGTTGAACGGTGACAGAAATAATACTATATGCAATAACTGAAATGCTAACGGAGCTGAAAGACTGTAGATGCTTATAAATAAACCGTGGACAATTACAATCAGTAAAGCAAAGTAGAAGTCTCCTATCGACTTTGAACTTAATCACTTCGTAGTATAGTAAGCCTCAGTTTTTCACCAGTACAACAACCTGTCAAGGAATAATAGCATACGGATTTCTGCTTTGCTTTAAATTCAAGCCGTTTGTTAATTTATGGACTCATCTTTGTTAAAGCTTGTTTAGAAACAATGTACATGCAAATAGACACAGTAAACATAATTTGATATTCTAGTGTGCTACAAGGAAGAAGCAAGCGACAAAACTGTACCCAAACATTTATTAAGTCCTGGTAAGTAGTTATGTTAAAAGCAAAATATCTAATATTTGAGTTACACGCCCTGTTGTGATGTTGCCAACGAAACCAAAGCTATATTTCAGCACTAGAAAACACAATTTAGAAAATGACACAAAAATATTTAAGGCTAATTTGCCCTCGTTACCAGACATGTAGCGCTCTAAAACAAAGGTATTGAGCAGGCTTGTTTATGACAAACTCTTGCGAAAATGAAACTGATAAGATTGAAATACTAGTATTGTGTGATTTTACCATACTTTAGTTTTTCCCTAGTACAAAATGTTCATCTCAATCAGTACATGTATGAAAGAATGCTATGATATGAAAACACATAATGTTAAACAACAATTATAATGAAATAAGCACAATGACATTCAATTGTGTTAAAACTAGCGCTTGATAATTATTAAGAACACTAACAATTTCTGATGAACTACATTGCACTGTTTTAATATTTGTCTGTACAGCACGCTCTTCGTTTAAGAATTCAAATGTTAAGTGTTTACTTAGAGTCAAAGTCCACTGCATTAATATAGCCTCCGTCATTTATCTTATATTTTGTGTAAGAGTATCCCAGAGAAACTACTAGTAGCAAGGTTGTTTCTTTCCCAAATGTTATTTTCGCTGCAACCATGAGTGCATTTTACGAAAACTTTCTGCCCAACATCAACACTTGCGACAGCATCAAATGTGAAACAGCCTCCAAGCTCATCTCCGCCAGCAAAATATGATAGCAGGTTGTCTTCAAGTGACATACCGAAAAACACCCAGACACCACTATGTAAACATATCTGAGATGTGAAAATATAGATCCCCCTAACAGGGGCAACAAATAAACCGGTTTGGTTGTTGTACGTATCACCTTTATTGAGAAGAGTTTCGCTAAAAATCATCACTTTGTTGTATGCCAGACTCTTATCAGCAATCTTGTGTGCCTTGAAGGCGACAACAGGTGTAGCGGTCGTACCTGAAAATAAGATCACATGAGAAATAAGAATATAAGTACTGCTGTACTCGTATTTTGTCAATTAACGAATTGTGATTTAGCTGTTACATTTTACATGTGCCCTTTTCTTATCACAGTGACTGTAACATATAACTTCATGGGACAATTTTATTTTTAACATATATTTCAATATCGAACGGGAGCACGCATGACAATTATGTTGATTTGATAAATAACCCCCTTTAGGCACTGCAACAAGGTGAGGTGCATTCTCACTTTGAACCAAGTTAATACCTTGAATTTAAAGACATTATGTTGAACTTTTTTATATTAATATCTTAAATTTTCTAGATCCAATGTCGAATTTCAAAATTCTCATTTAGAATTTAGAAGATGTATTCATATAATCTGAAGAACAGTTGCAAAAACATTGAGGTGATTATGTAAGCTTCCTTACGGTAGTATGATGCAATCGCCCTTTATTTTAACTAAAAGTATATTTGAAATAGCCACGGTTGTTGTTGATGTAAAAGTTTCAACAGTGTTTTTAGTCATTTTAACAGTTTTCAGTTTTATTCAGCTAATCGGCAAATACAATTGCCTTTGGCTATCTAACATATAACACAGTGAATACAACCAAGACATATGGTACATTTTTAAAGCACAAACATAATACAACTGCGACAATGCAAATTCTCATACATATGAACATATACATTTTTTCATGATAAATAATATATCATTTTAACAAGCGGACAGTTTAACTCATAATTGTTCCTGGGAAGAACCAGTAATCAAATTATTCGCAAAACATCTGCCAACTTCCTCAAATTAAGAGATATGGTTGGTAGCCGGGAATATCCACATCATTTTTTGTTTATTTTAAAAATATCATTGTCATGAGCTTTAGACATGACAATCGGAGCAAAACAAAAAATTTCAAGGTAAACTGAAAACTACACTTATTTCTGTCGTATTTTTGTGAAGTTACTATCTATTGTATTGACGTAAAGCTGATGCATTTGATATATCATCTTGCCGGTTGAAAATTCAAGATGTATTTAAAAAATCGATATACTATCTTCAAAATAAAAGTCTACTATAATTTATGATCATACATGACTTTGCTAAATTTTCTAAAGCTTACAGAATAACAAAAGTTACATTTCAACATTTCAACA
>JAUMHA010402482.1:0-11168 GCA_032359765.1 Saxidomus gigantea | reverse complement strand
TTTGTCCAAGCTGTCCATCCGCCGCTCACTTAAAACAGAAAAACGTTGTCTTTTGAGTCGACAAGACAATAAAAAGTAACTGAAATGTAAGATCTCACGTAACAATGAACGGCCTATATTTGCCTCTTGTAACATTATATATTCTCAGATTCAATATACATTTAACAATCTTTCTGTACTGTTTAAATTAAACCTTTTGCTCTAGATTTGAGCTGCTTATGTTAGACATAAGAGACATACCTATAGGTGCATACACATTCCATCCATTAGCTCCAGTCCTTGTTTCTTCAGGGTAGTTAGTGCTCAGCTCGCAAATATTTTCATTCTTTTTAAAGCTCAACGATAAAAATCTTTTGTCTTTTTCGAAAAGAACTGAACACTCTAATAAAGAGTTTACCGTATTGTTATAAGCTGCAACAGCCATTCGTTGGTCTGTTTGATATAATTTCAGCTTTACACTAAAGCATGGCACAATTAGAGCAAAAAACACCAATAAGTCCGAGATGCTGCACTGTACATTTATCTTTAAATACATTGTTCGAACTGTTCTGTGTTTTCGATATTCTGAAGACGTTGGTGTGAGTGAAAATAAATGATTTATGGTTTAACGGCTGTTTTTAATGAAGAGTACTTTCAAATTACGTAACTGTCGTTAAATAGAATTATTCCAAGCTTACACGAGGGTGTCAACAGGCGCATTGAAAAGCTATTGCTTGAGCATATATTATCATGTGAATAATTCATCAAATGTTAAATGTTGCTTTTGAGCCCAGCAAGCGTTTAACAGAGCCAATTAATATCAACCGGATGACCTTTTAGGGGATTTGGAAAATATTCTTGTCAGCAAATCCAAGCCAATAGCTGCTATGTTGAACATATGAATGATTGATGGAAAATATGCATGATATCGTTAAGTCGGAAATGTCGTTTTTATCTCTGGTGCTTTTAGCGAGTTGTTGCATGTGGCATGTTAAATACGTTACTGGTACAAGTATTAAAGTTGGGTGTTTGGCATGGGGGCTGTAAACCCCAAGGCCATAGCATGCTACATTTCAAAAACCGTAGACAATTTTACTGTTAAATGTTCTGATAACAACTGTAAACTGAGCTATGGGAAAGTAGTGCAAGATAGTCCAGATCACGCTGCTGTTAGAATATAGCATACGATAAGACAATATTAAAAAAAACACAGCTTCAAACGTTTGTAAAATAGTCCATACCTTACGGGCTCAATTACACAGTTTTTTCACGAACTCCTCATTTAGAAATTACTTCGCTGTTAAGGTAGAGTACTTCCTGTTTTATGACTCTTTGAACTACTTTGGGTGTTATAGTTCTGCACATTTCGTACCGTGGCGCAGGGGTAGAGCGTCCGCTTTAAAGTCAAGAGAATTTAGTCCATAATCACGGGAGTCTTTTTTTGTAGTAATTTAATTGAAATTCATGAAAACACATTTGTCATTTTGCAAGACATGGGAACCGTCTCTTACTTTTCCTCAATTTTAAATTTTATCATGCTGTACAATTACTCGGAAATATAAGTTGACCTTGATCATTGTTAAAAGCTCAATATCTCAGAAAGCAGACGGTAAAACGTTTTCATTTTTTCTTAGATTGCAGTTCATATACATTGTATTACTAATAAAAGTTCCATACTCCGTAGTGATATACCTTCTTCTCATCGTTTGCTACACTCTTTTAATTTTATATGTGTGATATTTTCGGGACAAAATTAGGTAAATTGTATCCCCTATTTGTTGGCATAATTGCATATTTTTGTTACCCGTGTTATACTCGTAGCCAGTATTTCTTTTAGGGTTGAGGCAACAAATATTTTTATTTAAACCGTGAACTGTCTTTTGCGAATCAGTTAACCGATGTAGATTATGAATCTTAGTATAAAGTTTATCAAGGTTTGAAATAGTGCCCATTAGGGGTATACTAACTTACTGTCAACTTACGCTGATAACGGTAGATAATAATATGCATATCACGGAAAAGAACTGATACTTACGGAGTTTGTATTTTGATTTTCAAATTTATGATGCAATTTCACTGAAAACCTTCTTATTTACGAACTCTTTCATCTTTTTTCACCTAATGTAAAATTCTTTAATATATATATATAATTTATGTACATTCTCGACGTGGATGTCACGAACTAAAGACATTAAAATACAATGCATTCAAAAAATGATGCGGAGTTAATTTCCACCAATTTCAGCACCAACAGCGCTTTGATAATAGGTTGTTCTTGCTCGGCGATCGACCAATGACCGTAACCTTGAAAATTAAGATGGCGGCCGACCTGACCGACTTGAAACATCTGCAAATAATAGGGATGTCAATGGGAGCAAGAATTTGTTTGGTGCCGCCACCTGAAAGTCAGTGAGTCTTCTTGAAAGTCCCACATACCAGTGGAAACGGATAAGTTCCTGCTAGAGATGTCTATGGGATGTATAACTCGTTTGGCAACACCTCCTGAAGACCAGTGGAAACGGATAATTATCTGATTGGAATATCGATTGAAAGGAGAAGCTTTTTGGCACCCTATCCTGAAAGTCTTCGAGTCTTCCGGAAAGTGTTGCAGCAATTCAGCAGCTAAAGTGGAGTGACCTCTCCTTTTCTCCTCTGCCATAGGAGGTACTCCGAATGGCGAAGGATGTCCTCCTCTAACCCCGAAAACGCTAACTTGAACTCTAAGACTTTCAAAAGCAGTGCCAAACAAGTATTTGCTACTATAGACATCCCTGGTAAGTTTTAAACCGTTTCCAAAGATCTGCGACACTTCCAAGAAGCCCCGCGGTGCCAAACGATTTCTTCCTTCCATTGACATTTCAAACAGGTAAGTATCCAATAGACATTTCAAACAGGTAATTGTCCTTTCCTTTTTCAGGTCAATCGCAGACTTTCAGGAGGCGATGCCAAACAAGCTTTTCCTCTCATAGGCATTCATATCAGTTAATTATTCGTTTCCACTGGTCTGTGACACTTTACGGAAGACTCAATGCCAAACGAGTTATTCTTGACATCACGTGTCGGCAATGTTGATTTACATTAGTTCCAAGCGGCATGAGGCACACAGTAAAGGGTGATCTAAGATGTCAGTGCATGTGTACATATTATCTTTTACCCTCTTGAAATAATGGAATCCATTTTCATCTTAAAGAAATTTACTTTCAATTTTCTATAAAAAAATGCCGTCGTTGGTTGTCCGACCGTCAGGCGATGTTTTATCCAAGTATACTTATTGGCCGTGTCATTTTTCTTTTATGTTCACTGAAGCGCTGACCTGGTAATGCAATTATCTAGCGCACCTGCTTAACTTTTACCCGGCTTAATTAAAACAAATGGACTTGTAGATCTTCCAAATTGGACAACACAGCTGTTTGCTTTAAAAAACGGTTGGTGAAAATTAACTGACGGAAAAGTGTACCACAGACGAGCTGGCTTTGGTCGCAAAGGCAGAATTATTTGCCGCCAGCAGGCTAAGTGGCAACTGATAGGCTACTGTTATCGATTAACATCTCTTAGGTTGCAACAGATCCAATTAGTAAATGTTTTAAGCGTGTCTCATAGTCAGAGATGTGTGAAATATTTTGTCTGAAACGGGGTAACAAAGACACGGCATTTGGCTGATCTTTAATTCAGTTTATCAACGAATGCTTATATGCATGTAGCGAATAGCAGAACAATAATATTATAATGTTTTATATCTCCGTGTAAACAGTTTGCAAGCTCCGCTCCCATAGCAGCTCTCTCGGTGTATTGATACATTCAATATATGAAAAGAAAATCTAATGCAATTATTTTTTCAAAAGTTTTTATATACATTGAAAAAGAAACTTACGAACACAAAATAGCTGTTACTCTTTATACCTGATAACATAAAAGCTATATTATGTATCCTGGGATGAAAGACATAATGACAGAAAATAACAATACTGAATAACATAAATAACATCATTGAATTACAATACTGAATTGCAGAAAATGACAACATTGAGTTACAAAAATAACAACATTGAATTACAGAAAATAACAACATTAAATTACAAAAAACAACAACATTGAATTACAGAAAACAACAACATTGAGTTATAGAAAACAACAGAATTAACAGGGAATTGAAAGTATTTTACATAAAACATTCAAATAAACTCGAGCAGAATGCTCTTTGGTCCAAACACGGGACAAATACCACACAAAATTCAAGCATGACCACTACCGACCAATTTTTCCTTCAATAACTGTTTTGCTCTTCTTTATACAAGACTCAAAGCAGATGTGCCGATTTTCGGTAATTACATACGGTTTTTGAACGAACGTGTTAACAATTCGAACGAATAACAAATAAGCATCATTGACAACAAAAATAGCATCAACTAATAATGTATTTCTCTGCAATTTTATTCGAACTTGGAAACCACCCGAGAAACATTTTGTTCCCTAATGGAATTGTAAATGACAGTATGAAATCATAAAATATTTGTCAATTTGCTTTTGAAAGCATACGACAGATTTTTATGTTATGGTACATTGAACACTATTTAGGAACAATCGCTGCACCAGTCGCCTCAGTGCTTGTATACACAGCGTCATGAATGTTTGATGACCGAAAAGGCAATATAGTTAGGTATGGAAAGAAGTCTGGGGATTTTACCGGATGGCATACACAAACTGTTCAAATTAAGCTTTGCAGGAATAATTTGAATTTGACATGTTGACATGCGAAACAGTTTTTGTTTTGGTTAATGCATTTTAAATGCACGGAATTCCGGTATAGGTATTGTTGGATGGTAATGTGAATATTCCAGTTGTTTCATTTCATGAATTTATAATAACTGACGTACTTGCTAATTATTATGTCATTGTGCGATATTATTCTGTCATGAAGCAATCTGTTCTTGACTCGTGACAATAATTTCTCACTAAAACGCTTTAATAGCTTTCATTGGGCAACTTACTGAGGGATGAAGCATAATAATTCTGCATATTCAGTGTTTAAATATATGGAAAAGTACCAGTCTTCAGGCGCTAATATCGTTGTTGTAAAAAAAAACGCTAACTGCATGATGATGTTCTGACATCGTGCAATGATTTCTCATTCTCACGCCAATGTATTGACAGTATTGCGCAATGTCTTAACAGATTCCCGAAATACGCGTGTTAGTAAAATAATTGCACGATATTTACGCCTGACGTTTAATGCTTTTCTGTAACGCTGGATATAAAAAACATGGGAAAAAGATTACTGAATATGCACACTAAAATGCTTTATGATTTAACAAGACGATCAACCCCAGGAGTAAAGATAAATTATTACGCCGCTTTGACATCATGTCTTAAGTCACGAAACGGCACATTTTTGCAATGACGCACGGCGTAAAAATCAGCAGCAAATCTGTGTAAGGTCACGCGACGGCTTAAGAAAAAGTAACGTTCCATAAACTTAAAGTTTAGTCCACCTTTGTAGTCGAGCCACTGTACCTTCGCATAGATTGATGGTCAGGGGTTGGAGCCCATCTATCGGCTTTGCCTCTTTTTGTGAGAAAGTTGCCCGGAAGCGTCTTACGGAGTACAGGGTTATGTACTGGTTCTTCCAAGGAACGGTATTTACGTAAACTGCATGCCGGTAAAAATAACTCTGAGAACAAGCAAACAACCTCACTAAAATATTGAGTTGAAAACGAAGGAAAATTAATCCATTCGTTTAAAGAATGAGAAAAGCGAAAGCGCGAAAGGACACGACCGGATTCTATATGCTTCCTTCATGTTTTACAAGTTGTTGCCTTGATTAAATTAGTAAAGATAAACTTACAGGAAACTATGACCTAGACCATAAATAGCTATGCTATCGATATTTTTCATTTTAAGACGAAGTGTCACCTTGACCTTTAAAGTAGACACCCAAATGTTGTGCAACTGAGGCGTTTTCTCAATACTCATAACAACAATAAATTCATGGAAGAAATGAACAGTAAGAGGTAAGGGGTAAGACACAAGCTATAGCAGTGCCATTTAACTAATCTCCCTTTCGAGGGCATTCAATGGCAAGTTGAAAATGATCGTCATCTGTATAAAACATCTTTCTTAACGTTTATAAACGTGTTTTGATAAAGTTATAGTTAGAGTACTGAAGTCTAAAACAAATTTCACTTCGCAGTTTCTATGTGACGTGTTTATTTCCATTTTTAGCTCAATGGTAGAGGCTTGCAGCACCAGCATCCTCCGCAAAATGGGCATTTCTCATCGTCTCCTTCTGCGTAGACATTTCCGTTGAGACCTTCGCATACTTCCTGTTGGCTCGAGCCGATCGACATTGCCGAATAATCGTCGTTTGACCAACCATAGCAATTACATTCTGCAGGAACAGATGTACGTGGTTTAGTTTTAATGTACATGTAATATGTCAAAGATGAATTTGGTTTTAATTCCGAAAACAAAATACATTTTAAAAATAGAGAAGTTATTTTGTCAGTAATCCGAAATAAGGTTGCGATTCAAATGGATTGATTTACGTATAAATGAAATGTACACCTATTGATAAGCGTTAAGTATAGCCTTTATTTTAAAAGAAAATATCTGAAGCAGATCTAAAACACTGTTGAGAATTGAGAATGCCAATTTTATTGGTAGCTTTCGTATCGAAGAAAATGTGAAGAGAAAAGAAAACACTGTAGATGTGGTGACTTATGTGCCAATTTCATTGCCTTTGATATTGCATCTTTATGCTCGAATTTTTGCAAATCAGTCGAAAATCCATTATTGTTTCACTTAAATGTAGTTACGAAAAATTCAAGTTGTAAATCCCACCGAAACAAAAACGTCCGTATAAATGAAAATAAGCCAAGTGATATAATGACTAATATTTATTAAATATTAGTAAAACATTGTTAATATTGTATTAACATAATACATCTGAATAAAGCAAAATATGAAACAGGGTGTGGAACGTAAAGCGGAGTCTGATTCACTTTAAGTGAGGTTTTTGGAGTCTGATTGTAAAAATAGCGGACTGAAAGTTGTATTTTGATCTCCGTGTCTGCAGTTTCACCTGGTAAGTAGTATTACATGAATATTTCTGGCAAATGATTACGCCGTTTTGGGTCTACTGTCTGTATGCTTCATTCGGTTGTTTATGTCAAGTTCGTAGGTATAGGAATAAAAAAGTTAATGAAACAAAACCTTTGACATATCGTTTGTTTACACATGTTACAAGGCGAATTTTCCTGTATTTATGCCCCCCCCCCCCCCTTTGAAGAAGTGTGGGTAAATTGCTTTGCACATGTCGGTCGGTCAGTCGATCTGTCGGTCGGTCGGTCGGTAGAGAATGGTTTCTGGACGATAACTTAAGAACGCTTTGGCCTACAATCCTCAAAGTGGATGTGCAGGTTTGTCATTACGAGTAAATGACCCCTATTGATTTTGAGGTCAGTAGGTCAATGGTCAAAGGTCAAAGTGACCCGGTATTTGTTGATGGATACAAAACGGTTTCCGGACGATAACATAAGAATGCTTTGGCCAACAATCCTCAAACTTAGTATGCAAGTTGGTCATCACCAGTAGATGATCCCTATTGATTTTGAGATCAGTAGGTCAAAGGTCAAGGTCACAGTAACCCGGAATAGTAAAACGGTTTCCGGACGATAACTCGAGAACGCGTGGGTCTAGCATCTTGGTGTGGAGGTTGATCATGACCAGCAGATGACCTCTATCGATTTTGAAGTCAGTAGGTCAAAGGCCAAGGTCACTGACCAGGAAACAGTTTCCGGACAATAACTCAAGAACGCCTGAGCCTAGCATCTTGAAAGTTGTTGTGGAGGTTGGTTATGACCAACAGATGACTTCACTGATTTTGAGGTCAGTAGGTCAAATGTCAAGGTCGGTGACCGGGAATAGTAAAACGGTTTCCGGACGATTACTCGAGAACGTGTAGGCCTAGCATCTTGAAACTTGGTGTGGAGGTTGGTCATGACCAGCAGATGACCCTTATTGACAGTAGGTCAAAGGTCAAGGCCACCGGGACTTCTTTCCTGCTTTTTTGGCCACATGAATTTGTTTAAGCCAACAAATTTTATTTTTTTTAAGGCCATTATGTTTTTTTGTAAGGCCAAAAATTGTTGTTCTTTTTAAGGCCAAATATTTTTTTCAGGCCACATTTATTTCTTTTTCCACATTACTGATTGCATCAAAGGGGGCATACATGTTTTACAAACAGCTCTTGTTAATTGAGATTTTCTCCAACTATATGTGGTATTGGAAGACCCGTATGATATGAAATAATAGCGAAACACAAGTCGTTTATTTTCTGACACTTTCCCTGATAAAATTGTCTTATATTTGTTTGCCCTAAGCAAAGCAGTCGCATGTTGGAGTAAGTCGAGTAAGCTCTTGAGAGTAAATGCATTTTAGTGTTATGCCTGACAATACGTTCGAAACAGCGTTAAAGACGAAACAAGACCTGTCCTGAAGCACTGTCTCCTAGCCCAACGGAAGTTATATATTGTCAATGGGACACCATCATACTTATAAGTATGTGGCAAAATGCAATTAAGGAGTGACTGTTTCAGAGTTTCGAATTTAAAAGGTTTCAAAATGTTTTATTAGGGATGCAAACTATTGATATGTATAGAGGTAATATGTAAATAACGCTAGTATTGATTGCATAAAGGTAGAGATATTTTTCAAGTGTTAGCAAAAAGAATATATATGTTAACTAGACTGAATATTCCGTAAATAGGGTAATGTTCGCGTGACGAAAATTTCGCGATTTGTTGGCAGACAGACCTATTCACGAAAGGAGAATTCTCTAATAGTAGGTTGATGTGAAATGAATCTTTCGTAAGATTTTTAAATTTGCGGAGTGGGAAATTGGCGAAAAGAGAAAATAAAATCATTAGACCGGATACATACCGAATGATTTATCTTATTCCCATGTTCAAAGCTGTTGTTGAAGAAGCACTATATTTCCTAAACAAAATGTAGACACCAGCTAGAGTTTTACCATGTTAATTAAGAAATATGTTTAAGACAACATTAGCTATTTTACCGCAAGGTCGTTCGTAGCAGGTGATTGTCTGGATAGGATCACCTGGACATGGTGTACCACCATTGCTTGCTGGCGGATTAGAGCATGCCCTCGTCCTTGTGCTTGTACCACCTATACATGTAACCGTGCACATGCCCCAGTTTGTCCAATCTGCCCAACCACCATTAACTTAAAACATAATTCAATATCATAACTTCCTTTGTATAAATTAGTAACATTAAATTTACAAATGTTTATGATAATTACAATGAAACGCATAAAAAAGTCAAACTCTAAACTTGGTTTGCAACAGGGGCTGGTAAGAAGAAAAATAAACAAATACATTAATAAAAAAAATTGTAAAAGGAGAGCGGAATGAATAATAATGTAATTAAACCGTACTTACTAACTAGCAGATGTGGTAAGCTAAATGTATTGTTTCAAACACAAGTACCGAGGTTGACATTTAATAATGAACAGAAAAAAAAAATTCGCTTAAAGGGGCACTCCCTACATCTAGCAGATTATATTCTCCAAACAAAAATAATATGTTCAATGAATGTAAAATGATAAATTAATACAATTTTAAAGAAACTGTGAACGAGCAGCTGGAACTTTAAATAAACATAAACAAGCTTATAAGCCGCCCGTTCACAGTTTCGGATGAAAACAAATTCTCCAAAATGTTATACTAGGCAAAAAATGTAAAAGTAATGGCTAGAGTCAACAACAAGGTGTACAAATCAACATAGTTATTTGAGAAAATCTGTTGAAAATGTTGGTTAGCATGGTTTGACGGCACCGCTACACTTTATATTTATATTGGAATTTTCAAAAACGTTTGTAGCAAATAAATAAAACTGTTTTGAAATGTTCATTTGATTGGGTATAAGCGGCTGTATCATTACAAACTCCTTTGAAATCCTAATCTACAAACGTACACTGCAAGTAACCGTACTACGAGTACATCCGGGATTGTGTATTCCGTTAACTGTAAAATATCACCTCTTATATCTACTTACATGTATTAAAAAGTCGACTATCTATAACGAAGTCAAAAGTGGGGGAAAATGACAATAAAATAACACGTTGGTTAAAAATCACAATAAAATAACACGTTGGTTATTTTCAAGTTCCTGTATGTCATACAAATAAATTTTTAGAAATTTGTAAAATATCTGCTCCTTCACAGTTTCTGGTGAAAAAATTAATTTACTCAAAATGATATAATAACAATTGGTACATGTGTAGCGTATGATTTCAGAAATAGAGAAATATTACACAGGAATTTATTCCAGAATATGTTAATTTCAGACGGTTCAAAAAACCTTTTTTTCACCAAAATCTGAGAGCGAGCAGTTTAATGTGTATTTTTAACATTTAGATTAACTATTCTGCGACTTGTAGAGAATGCCCTTAAAAATGTATCACTGTTTAAACAATCATATCTATTTTTCAGTCGAAGGAAAAACACTGTTAGAACAAACTTTAAGAGTGTTACCTATTGGCGCATACACTTTCCAACCAGCAGCCTCCGTCGCTGAATTTTCCGGGTAGCTACTGCTCAACTCACAGATATTTCCAGCCTCCATATAGCTGAATGATAAAGCTCCTCCGTTGTTCCCAAAGAAACTTAAACACTCTAACAAAGAACGCGCCGTCTTTGTGTCAATGATCCCGGACATTCGTTTGTTTGTTCGGTACAGTTTTAACTTAACACAAAAACATGGCACCCATGAGACAAAAGCCATGTAAATTACTACCGCGCTACAATGCATATTTCCTTGCCTTTATTTTGCACTTTCAGAAAACGCTGAATTTTTGCAAATTATAAGCGAAATTTGGAACAATATAATTAAATTTTATGCAATAAATGCGAAAGAATACGAAAATGATAAAATACCGCTCATTATTCTAAACGAAGTGAGCACACGCGTGTTTCAAATGTTATCATCGACAGACACGTCTTTTTCATGCTAATAGTTGGTTCCAGTATCAAACATATGTAGCATTTGAATAATTGAAGAACTGTTTGATGTATTTTGAAAAAAAGAGTTTCATATTTTTCTGAAAATGCATATTCCCTTGCGGAAAATATAAGCCGGGAACAAAGCACTGTCAAGGGTGTTATTAACGT
>JAUMHA010402438.1:0-11171 GCA_032359765.1 Saxidomus gigantea | reverse complement strand
TTAGCTGAACAGAAGTTGATGTCATTCAGTTTACTATAGGATGGTCCTTTGAATGCGGCAGGCATTTTCCAATATGCCTTTTCCTCGGTGACAGTTTTAGAGTTGTTGCTTCTTTTTCTGCTAAGGAGGCCGCATCGTTATAGGAACGTAGTACGTGTGCTGAGACGCGGCCCTTGAATGTCCGGACATAGCTGACATTTTTTTGGTTGCGTAGGAACTGCATCTCTGTTGCATGCCTCAGATTTTTAATTAGATCTTCTTGAGCTAACCTTGTAAATTGCAGCCTCACTTAGTTGCATCTTTAGTAGGTCTTTCATTAATATTTTGTTATTGTCAATCATCTTCAGGTGATTCAGTTTTGCTGGTCCCATGACAGAAGATTTGAACCAGCCACAGCCAGAACATTCACCAGAGCAGATTTAGTAGGACATAAACTACAGTTTCCTGCATAACACGCCATAGAAGCAGCTGGTATGTCTGGTAAGTCCTTCATCATCTTTGTTACGTTACCTCTGCCCCTTCGCTTCATTTCTGCTGTAATGGCATTACACATAAGTTTTACAAGTATGTGCCTTCCGTCGCTCTTGCTTTTAAGCCAGTGGAAACATCTCCTGCCTGAATTCTGAAGAGCCCAGCTTCCTCTTTTGTTTTGCGGCTAAGTGATTTGGTTCTGCTTGTCTTTCCATTGTCCATTCAGTTCCATGCTCATCATAAAACATAAAACTACTGTATTCCCAGGAGAGCGTTTGTATATCCAGCAGTTGTTAGAGTTCGTACAACGATACCTTCCTCTGCCACGTTCTTGGCAACTCCTGTACACATGTTTGTCTCAAGATGGGGCTCCCGGAAATGTTTTATCAGTTCTGCATCAGTGATCTTCTGCAGGACATCGGACGTTCATCCCTTTACTTCCTAGAGCTGCATCTTTCCAACAAAGCTTGTTTTCTGTGACGACGTCTATAATAAACTTATTTGGAATGTGATTTTCTATTGCCACAGTATAGGCTTGAGAAGCACTTTACCCAGGCCCGTAGGAAGACTTCACATGTGCTTGGATGTACCTGACATTCATTAAAATGTCAATCTGCCTGTCTCTAGCTCTTGTCTCACAGTGGTGCTGTATCACCTGCGTCTTCTTTTCAGCAATGGCTTCTTTATTCAAGTGAGAAATCTTTTGACTGACTTCTTGTCTGTTACTGGAGATGGCTTGCAGCCGGAAACGGTAGGTCCAATAATGTGAAAAGAGTTTCAGCCCTTGATTTACCTATCTGGGTGTACATTATGGCCTTAGCCAGATTGGTGTCTAATGCTTATCGCTTTTGACCGTACACGCGGTGTGTCGTCTTGGCATATGTCTTTAATTCGCCGGATAAATAACAACAAGTCTTGTATTTAAATATCAGGTTGCAAAGCATCAAAAACGCCGCTCATATTTTTGAAGCCCCCCCCCCCCCAACTGGAGATTGCGCTGGGAAACCACTTTTTACAACCATGAAAGAACTACAGAATTAAAACTGTTCAAAATATTCACAGGTGTATTTTGTCATATTCTGTTGCTTTTTGTGCATTTATTTTTCTGTAAATGTCAACGAAGTATACTTACATTTTTTTTAAACTCAACTATCGAGTATTTGAATTTCCCTGGTCATAACACCAGATAGAGATGAATTTAAACATTACTGGCACGTAGTTTGGGTTAATAGCAAACAGAAAGTTCACTGTAAAGTGATCACTACCTTTGTAGTATCACATTTTCGTTAATGTAACTGATCTTTAAAAATAAACTTTTTATTAGTAACTAGTATAGATCTACCTCCACCTTGTGTAACTTCCATATTGTTTTTCTATTGTGATAATTGAATACCTCTTTTTTCCACAATATTCACTATTTTTCAAATATAAACCCCCGGTAACAAATGCCAGTTAGTTTATCAGTGATTGTTTATTGATTTCAACAGTACTCCATTCATGTGTATTGGTTTGGCAGTCTCCCCAAATGCCTATATTATCTAAAGTCTTAAAACAGTGTCGATAATTTCAAATTCCACAACATTTTCATTTTTTTGCCTTGCCACAGCTTGCATAATTGTTAATTTTTTATTATATTTTACAACTGAAAACAACAAGCGAGCTAGCGGTTCAGGAGGAGATATCGTTTAAAGCTTTTTATAGCCCTTTGAAGTTTTTCTCAATATGAACCTATCTAAAATCAAATGACCGCCGGGCGGAAGCAATTTTGATCCAAAGGTCAAGATTCAAACAAACTTCGTAGGGATCTACTAGGCCATCCTACCCGCCTAATACCTAAGCTCAACGCCTTGTGGTTTCAGCGATTTGCCCCACCAAGGGCAGCGGCACGTCGGGGCGTTTTAATGTTAGGAACCCTAGATGATTCGTGAAAAGTTGAATTGGAAGGCTCATGTACCGATATTGGTGCATGCCTACAATTCCAACCGACATGAAAGTACGGGGCTTACACCTCGCCGACATTATGATGTGAACTGTTCTTATGTTCGGTAGGCATCCACGTCTCGCCATCGATGTCTTACTAAGAGTCCAATACCAACGTTTGGCCAGTGTGTAAAACAGGAAAATACACTATAATTGAAATGTGTTCAACGTTAAAAAGATCGAAAGCTCTAAACTAAATTCTTACATTCGTCTTAAGCTCGGATTACGTAAAAATACCAAAGTTTAGGCAACACTACAGTCTGCATCACATACTTTTGATTTATAGTGATATACCATTTCAATAACAGTTACCAGTCAAATAATTCGCTATGCAACATACTTTTGTAATGGGCCGATGACCAATATCAAAATGTCACAAAGTCCCTGTTACAAACATCTTCATTTCAGTTCCATTGTGCTATGTTCTTCAGCAGTTAATCTGCGTCTACGCAGAAAAAAAAAACAACAAAAGTACAGCAGCGGTCAATACAATTACTACTACAGCCACGGTTATACCAACGATCGCACCTGTCTTTAGTCCTCCGGAAGTTGTGGCTGAAAAATAAATAATAATCCGTGCTAAAAGTAACAGAGCGTAGACACTTGATCTTAAGTGAAAATAACATAAATAAAAATATGTGAAAGTTTCACGTTTTATTGCATGTTACTCCATACTTAAACAGTTACTACTTTCCTCAAATTGTATTGTCGTAATATTTGTACAAGAATTACTAAATCTAAAAATGTAACACGAGTCAATTAATCAGTCACAAACAGGCTGACAAAAGTTGATAACAACGCGGCAGTTCGTCCCTGGGATCGGGCTCATGTCATTTACCAAGTAAGAGACGAAATAGTTAGTGTATGCATAGTTTTAGTGTAAAACGTTCTAATGAGAAACTATGAACGGAGTTTACACCATCAAAGTATCAGTGATTGTAATCATATGTCTAGAAGTGGATGGGACTTGTTCTCGTCTTAAAGATCGGATACCATCAATTTGACATTTTACAAAAATAAAACAATTTAAAAAAAAAATTCCACCAACGGATTTGCATACATTGTACTTAAGATAAATCAAACGCTATAATAAAACGAGGGCAAATTTAACTAGCTAATATGGATAAATTTGAAGTTTACACAAAATGCATTGAATGGGGCAAGTTTTACCCGGAAAGAAATATCAAGTTTGTATTAAACTTATGGCTAAGCCTGGAAAGACATTGCAGTAAGGCAACTCTACTATAACGACACGTAGATTATTTATTTGTATTTTTATCCTAACTACAATTAGTACTTTTATTTGAAACATTCTGGTCGATAATCAAATTCATGTGAACTATTGTGGTCATATACATTGTGAGCAAGGTTGATGACTACAAAATGTGTGCATCCACCAATTCCTGTAACTCACACTGAGCAAGTCAGCTAAAACAAATATAGAATTAAAAGTTCTTTGAGAGTAGTCTTTTAAGTGATTATTACAAGAGACAATAATCAAAAATGATAAAGACTTTTATATCTTTGCATATCTCTGGTAATGGACTGTTCCAAGGTGGTAACCTCGAGCTCAGCTTATTACTGACATGTAAATTTTTGCTTACGCTGTGTATTGTGTATACATTAAGTTCGTGTTGTCCTTTTAACAGCGTTATTTTTATATAGTTAAAATATAAGTTGCTGTGTGTATCGGTGTTTCGATAGGTTTTTAGTAATCATTTATATATTTGCCAGGTAAATATAGGCTACTATTATTTATCCTTATGCTATTAAGTACATATTACACTCACGTTTAAGCTTGTATGCTCGGGTAGAATCTACTTTAACAACATAATCGTCATTTGCATCAATGTCCATCTTGATTTCGACACGAAAATAGTATTCATCGCCCCCCTTCATGTCAGGAATGGAAAGAGTGCTTAACTTCTTAGCGACACCATTTCCACCACAACTTCCGGTTTTACAGAATGATTCATCTTTATACTCTACGGGAACACTGTCTTCATATAGCATGACTTCATCATCTGTCTACATTGATATATATACATATATATATATATATTGCAGAAGATTAACGATGATGAGATTTGTCGTTGCAAGGTTTTGATCAGTCAAGTCTGATACAGAAAAAAGTCACTACTGCAGTGCTAGTCTAGAGAAGGCAGAAAATAATACACCTAATTCTTTTAACGTAATTTAATTTATTCATATAGTATGCTTTACTGATTACGTTTTATCAAAATTACAATTCCGTACCTGAAAATAGTACCATGTGAGTGTTGAGGAATCGCTTGGAAATAGACAACCTGTCTCTATTGTAATGTCGATAGAATTTTGGTTTTGTGATTCAGAGATTGTCGTGGTGTTTTGCTGAGGTAGAACTGCAATTGATAAACATTAAGCATTTTGTTGTAAATACAAATTTAGTGAGGCAAGCTAATGAAGATCAGTTATCAATATTAAAGACATAAAAAAATTGTCTATGATGACAGTATAGTACGATCGTATGATATGGTGAACAGGAAAACAAATGTTACGTTCCAATAACAAGGGCATACTTCTATGTTGAAAGTCACTGCAGCGATGAAGATAGTTTATCCAAAACATAAATGGTTATCATTGAAATTCTAAATCTCTTCTAGACCTGCAATATAATGTTCAGAACCTAAAATAAGATTAATAAGAACATTTCTTTTATGTTTCCGATCGAAATATGTATGCAATATATGCAGTTCAAATATACTATTTCATGCTTTATATTTAATTTCTATGCAACTGTATCAAGGTAACCCGAAATGACATAGAGGGTAATTGTTGGTTTCGGTGTAATATCACTTTATAATTTCACCGAGTGAGCACCAAAAGTGATATTTTCACAAGTGGCGCAGCCACGAGTGAAAATAACTACTTTTGGTGTTCACGAGTGAAATTTCTGTTTATTTTATGTTTCAAACTCTACTTTTGTTGAGTTTGTTTCAATAAAATGTCGAATATCGCTGGCAGGTCATCAGAAAACATAGCAGACGTCATTGTCGTATGGTTTCCGGCATTTCTTACGCTCAGACAGTATACTTTTTAACGTAAATACGGGTAACAGATTTTGATAATTTTCACTGAGTGGACAGTGAGTTTATCGGGATATAATCCACCGTTATATTTTCAATAAACCACCGAAAAACATGAAATAATATCTTATAATGTTACAAATAACATATGAACGATGAACACGCTGCCAATTAAGGGCAGTGGTAGCGAGTGTTCATCTGTTTTCCAAATTGACTAAAGTGGATTATATTTGTAGTGAATCTCGAAAGTGATTTTTCTCAGCTGTAATACTGTTTCGTCATCGAAAAAGCATAGTAGAAAGGTTTTTAATTTTACCGATGACATTTAGTGGCAGAGTTACGGAATCGTGTCCATCCTCACACTTTATAACTTTCTCACCAACTTTGAAAGCTACTGGATTGAATGTCAGGTTGAATATGCCAGAAGAAGTGTCGGTTGAGAATTCAATATTCCATACGTGTTGAAGTGGTAATAGTTTGCATTCTTTCAAAATGCATTCCGCTACAATTTCGGTATTTACCGTCCATGTCATGGCATACTTGTATGCTTGAATGTGACAAACAAAAGTAACTGTAGAACCACATGACACATGTCCTAAGCTTCCTAGGTTACCCACACTGCTTATTGTAACACTTGCCTTTATATCTGAAGTTAAAATGAGTTTGCCTGATACCATCACGAACATTTCAGAGTTTGGTCGCAATGAAAGCCGGTGTCACAAGATTAAAATATATAAGGAAATATGAAGATTTGTCTCGAATAACAAATAGGGAAAGTCACATTAATATAATTATATATATACGTTAACCATGATACCTTAATAGTGTAATACTTTTATCAGCACATTATTACAAGTTATTATAAGTTTCTTCTTGTAAATTTGTGAATCAGGATTCTGAACTGTCTGACCGCTACGTGTGACCTTGACCTTCAAGGTAAGGGCAGGACTTGCATTTTACATGTCATCTCCATGTGCTCAACAATTGTGTCATTACATGTATGTAATAAAATCCTTCGATACATGATAGAGTTACAATGTAAACAGGATCCCATTACCTTTAAAATCTAAGTGTGACCTTGACCTTTGAGGTAGGGTCATGAGTCTTGCACACGACACGTCGATTATGTGCTGACAATTTATGCCAAGTTACTTCAAAATACACCAATGCATGACAAAGTTACAGTCCGGACACGAATGTGTGCATATATACAGGATTCCAGTACCATTAAATTCCAAGTGTGACCTGGACCTTTGAGGTAGGGATGCTTGTCTTGCACGCGACACGTCGTCTTGATGTGCTAAACATTTGTGCCAAGTGATTTTAAAATACTTCAACGCATGACAAAGTTACAGCCCGGAGATGAAATATGTAAGGTCAGACGCACTTTGTGAGGTTATCCCTTTGATCTTTCCATGATCTTTTTTAACCCCACAATATAATTGTTTAACCCCACAATACAATTTTTAACCCAATAATGACGGAATAAACTTAAACAACCTCACACTGCTTAGTTGTACTCAAAACCTAACCCCCTAATGTACTGGGCATGTACAGACAAACAGACTGACGGACGGGCAGTCGGACGATCGATGCGATTTTAATATGCCCATAATTTGGGGCATAAAAATGAGAATAATTTTATATTAGTTGATTTTTATAAAAATATATATTGTGGTTTTTATATAAATACCATTTGATACATAATCGCGATAACAGTTTTTTGCACAAAATTATAAAGCTTTTACAAGTTACCAATATAAACTTAAGCTTTGTAAACTGAGTGAGCGATCACAAAACAAAAGCCCAACATTAAATATGTTAACCCCTCCTTTCCATTGATGCAACCATAAACTTTATGTTTAACGTATATTATGGCTAGCAGGTGGTCATTTTGTAACACACTGCAATAAAAGTCACAAAACTAAATCTAGTTATACATTAAATATGGAATTAACAACATTTATTACAACTGATAAGTACAACTGCGATCATAAAAACGCACATTCACGGATAAAATACATCTTAAAAATCAATGACATGATGTACAACATTAGCTGTCAATAACTTAACATCAACAGGCGATTTATAAATTTACAGTCCTTAACCTAGCTCATGAACACGTAAAAATCATGAACAGTTTTCGCTCACTACCGTATTTACTAAAAAAGAGAAACATATAATTACCGTAAAACTAATAATTTCGAAACGATAAAGGGATTCGTAATTTAAACTTTTGGAACATTTTATGTATTAGTAATTAGGACAAGGTGTAATGCTATCATTTAATGATAGGTTTGGTATCATAGACAGTGATCTGAACTCCGGAGATTACCGATATTATAGAGAACGAAGCATTTCATTGACCTGCGCTTACACTGGCACAGGAACTGTTACAAGCTCTATGTGCTATATTGAATTAGGCGTTTAAAATAATTGCACTGTAAACTTGCGTTGTAACTGATTTTCATTTCTATGTCATTGATTTATAAGATGTATTTTAAACGTGAATGAGCGTTTTAACGATCACAATTGTACAAAGTCAAAGCCGACAAAGGAAGAAATATTTGAACAATACTGAAATGCTTGCGAAAATTGTCAATGATGTTAGGTGTCAATACAATAGCCTAAACCTATTCTGGTGTTTTTCTTTTTTTTTTTTTTGTATTTGGTAACCAGAGTCTGGTAATGGAGATTAAGTATTAGATAGAGTACTGTTGTGGCGAGAATAATTATGTTATTTCGTGGAGGCGAACAGTTACTCTATCTGATTTGTATCATGGCACATTGATTGACAGTTCTCACGCTCTACAATATCGTGTGACGTTATATCGTGTGACGTAACACAATTGTTTGGTAGCGACTTCAATCTTTTTTACTGAAAGAAAATCAATACATTAGACTCTACTTGTTTGCTTTTTAAAGTTTTCTGTAGCCTACAAAATCATATACCAGAGCAAGTGTATTTAATTTTTATTTTGTTTTTGACCGGCCGATGGAGACTTTTTCAAATTATTCTTGTAACCCAAAAAGCAGTTATATCTACTAAGGCAATAAAATTACAGATAGAGCACAGTCTAAGCTCCGCCTCAACACAACGTTCAAATTACCAGAAATACAGTACAGTGTTTTCGTTTTACAAATATGCAGTAGCAATGATACAAATAATTATTGATTTACTCACTGCTCTAGCGTGAGTAAGAGAAAAGTCTTACGGATGCAGCAAACAGTCGAGGTATTACGAAGGTTACAATTCAGATATTTATGAAAACAACGACCATATATGGTAATTCGTTGTACTGTATTATAGTAAATTTACAGCTCAGTAAAGTTTTGCTTCATGGTCTAAAGAATTGCTATTGTAAATATAATTTGACTTTGAAAGAGATTAGAGAACATTCTGTAGAAAAGGCTCTTGTAGTTAACGATAAAGTTTTCATTGTTTACCGATTTCCATATTTGTGTCTACATTGAACAAACAGGTCAGCCTTTTACTAGTAAATGTTACAGTTTGTATAACAACATATAAATGTGAACGTACTGGTATGCTAACAGTTATAATCAATCCATTTATACAGATGAATTTGTTAAGAAATTTGTCTATATCAATAATTATTGATATTCAACAATTGATAACATTTTGACAACATATATTGCAATTCTTTTCTTCTTTTTACTTCGTTCATGTTCACGGGTGATACAATGAATTTTGCATTTGATCTGTGGGGCACAGCGAAGTCGGAGTCAAACCTTTTGCTTAAAATAACAGGTTCTTTAAAAAAATATTTTTGCAAAAGTATGAAGGTGACTACATCAAATGTGTAAAGTCCTCATACGAAACAATTGATCAACTTGATTAGTCCAGTGGTACGTGGTATACATGCAGAGGTCTGCTAGTTTTTTATTTGTTGTCTTGAAACTATTTTATACTTTTTAGGTCCAATGCAAAATCACATCGTATTTCAAAAATCGTGTTGATACCCCAGATCCTTTTTTGGGGGAGTTACAGATTTAATGGGGGTGATTAAGTTTCATATTTTCGTACTTATGAGCCAGGTTACAAACATTCCTCTGTTAACATATACTTATGAAATTAACTTACCGGATCTCAGTGTCATGAATATCCAGATGATTGCGTTGATGTACTTGGCGAAACGTTGTTTTGCTTGCAATTTTGCCATTCCGTCTTTTTATTCCTAACAAAAAGGTTTTTCAAATTCTAAAATACAGGTTAAACGAGTTTACTTCAACCATTTGCGATATGTAATAAAATTAGATCTGAACGACTTCCTTGTTCTATTGAATCATTTATTCGGCTCAATTTTAGTTTATATATACTATATTTGATTTAGATTTCTGGAAGCCCCTTGTTACCAAACTTGAACTAGCTGATAACATTAAATGCAAACACTTAGTGTGTTTATCAGTGTTTGTTTAAATGTGCTTTCAATCAATTTATACTGAGTAAGCTAAATACAAAACGTACTATAAGTTTTTATTATTGCTACAAACCTGTTTTAGCCCAAAGTTACCAATAGTTTGTGGGATTCATTCTGGCATCATGTTCGCCGTTTGTTTTGCTCTGTGGTTTACGCATTGCAAACATATTGTCGTAGTATAGTTTTATATTTATACTTTAGTTCTGCGTGTATGATGCTTTGTCTACTGTCTTTAGAGCATTCTATCCCCTGTGTGGCCGTAGTTCAAACCTTGGAACTTGGTAGAGCTAAAAGAAATTCACACGGGTCAAAATAATCTCTAAACCAAAGTAAATCTATGAACAATGTTAAAAAATAGTGAAAGCCGTTTAGCTGTAAATGTATTATGTAGCCTATCGTATGGTAACATAACACTATTCTATTGTAGAACTACATATATCTCAATAATAAGTGTTCTGGTAAATTTACATGAATTTGACTTCTAGAGTTTTTCTTGGAATTCAACCAGCTGATCTAGTTTTTAATGCTGACCCTCATTACATTTGACCTAGAAACTTTGAAGACAAATTGAATTGCAAGATAATTGGGTATTAAATGTAGCCTCCTGTGGTAACAATATTTTTATTTGATTTGTTCTAGTGACCTACGATTAGACCTCAAATGATTTACTTTTAAACTTGCCCTATATTGTTAAGACAAATATTCTGGCCATTTTTCATGAAGATTGATATTAAACGTGACCTCTTGAGTGTTTTTCTGTGAATTGACCTTCTTATCTAGCTTTATGTCCCATATAACCAAGATCCGTACTTCACCTACAAATTATTCATATACACATTCTGACTAATACTCATGATGATTGATAAATCAGTGTGGCTTCTAGAGTGCTAACAATGTTTTACTTTGATTTGACCAGCTAACCTTGATTTCGACCCAAGATGACCAAGATTCAAACGTAACCTGGCAATGTTAAAAACAAACATTTTGACTCATTTTCATAAAGATTTGTTAATAAATGTTGCCTCTTGAGCGTTACAAATGTTTTTAACATTGATTTGTCCATGTGACCGAGTTGTTTAACCCCAGATTACCCAGGTTCAAAGGTGATCTAGAAATCATTGAGCCAAATATTCTGAACCATTTTCATTATTATTATGCCCACTTCAAAGAAGAGGGGTATATTGATTTGCAGATGTCGGTCGGTCGGTCGGTCGGT
>JAUMHA010402427.1:0-11171 GCA_032359765.1 Saxidomus gigantea | reverse complement strand
AAAGTGTACCTAACCATATGTTCAAAATCTGTAGTCATTTGGTAAGTTTCTAATCTGAGGTTTGTTAATCTGAAGTACGATAATATTTTACAATCTGAAGTCTGTTGATCTGAAGGAATATAGATATTAACAATCTGGGATCAGCTAACCTGGAAGAAGATAAATGTTTACAATTTGGAGTCAGCTGATCTGAAGAAAGTAAATGTTTACAATCTGGAGTCAGCTGATCTGAAGGAAGATAAATGGTTACAATCTGGAGTCAGCTGATCTGAAGGAAGATAAATGGTTACAATCTGGAGTCAGCTGATCTGAAGGAAGTAAATGTTTACAATCTGGAGTCAGCTGATCTGAAGAAAGTAAATGTTTACAATCTGGAGTCAGCTGATCTGAAGGAAGATAAATGGTGACAATCTGGAATCTGCTGATCTGAAGGAAGTAAATGTTTACAATCTGGAGTCAGCTGATCTGAAGGAAAATAAATGGTTACAATCTGGGATCAGCTGATTTGAAGGAAGATATATGTTTACAATCTGTAGTCAGTTGATCTGAAGGAAGATAACTGTTTACAATCTGGGATCAGCTGATTTGAAAGTAGATAACTGTTTACAATCTGGAGTCAGTTGATCTGAAGGAAGATATATGTTTACAATCTGGAGTCAGTTGATCTGAAGGAAGATATATGTTTACAATCTGGAGTCAGCTGATTTGAAGGAAGATAACTGTTTACAATCTGGAGTCAGTTGATCTGAAGGAAGATATATGTTTACAATCTGGGATCAGCTGATTTGAAGGAAGATAACTGTTTACAATCTGGAGTCAGTTGATCTAAAGGAAGATAACTGTTTACAATCTGGAGTCAGTTGATCTGAAGGAAGATATATGTTTACAATCTGGAGTCAGCTGATCTGAAGGAAGATAACTGTTTACAATCTGGGATCAGCTGATTTGAAGGAGATATATGTTTACAATCTGGAGTCAGTTGATCTGAAGGAAGATAACTGTTTACAATCTTGGATAAATTAACCTGCAGTAGCACAATAAATCTACAATCAGGAGTCAGTTGAACTTCAGTGTGATTAAATGTTTACAATCTGGGGTCAGCTTATGTGCTGTGACATGATCACAATATGGTGTTAGAGAATCTGCAGTGACATACATGTTTACAGTCTCTAATCATATGTTTAATAGAATTAAAGGTTTTGCTGATCTGCAAAGGGATATAGTTATGTTTCCAATCAGAAGATAGCTGATCTGCTATGAGAAAAAGATTATACAATCTGAGGTCAACTAATATGAAAAGAGATACATGTTTACAATCTAGTGTAAGTTGATATACAGCAATTACTGGTCTGCAATGACATTACTGCATACAATTCTGGTCAGCTGATTTGAAGGGACATACAAATACACTATCTTGGGTCAACTGATGGGAAAGGGGCTACAGCTTGATAATTTTGGATAGCCTGATGTTCACACAGCTGTACAATCTGAAATCAGCTTCCAAATGTTATTAGTTGCACAAACTGTAAAAGTGTGAAGGGTACATATTCTAAAATTGTACCTGGCAATGCTGACATTAAAGATGGTGAATCCATACAAATTACTTACTATAATTCTGATATGCTGTGCCAAGATTTTGCTGCATAAAAATTAAACAATGATTTATATTTCACATCATGATAAACATGCCTGCAATTGCTTCGATGGCAAGCAAACAGAATGTTATGATCATTTTATAACCTCCTAAGACAATTGCATTACCAACACATTTGGGGTAAACATGACAGCTAATTATTTGGAAAAAGAGTTTTTAGTATGCCTAACAGATGAGGTGGCACAAGAAAAACTCAAAACCCCAGCTTACTACTTTAATTAAGACAGTATCTAAATATCAAAGCTAAGTTTTACAACTCCAACTAAAGTGTCTCCAGAAACTTAGGTATCATCCTGTTTTTGCTAAAGTACTGCAAATGTTGAATAAACCAGGTGTAATAAATATTGTTTGATGGAGCACTTACAGACTCATCATAAAGGATGCAAACTTCCCGCAATTGGTAACGTCCCCTTATTGATGCAACATTTACAAATGTATGGCCTATTTCAGTTATGTCTTTACTTTGCTTTTGTTTTATTTATTATTGTTGTAAATATCAAATTTTAAAGATCATCAAAATTATTGCTTTTTGATATTATTAATTCCAGCTGGTTAGAACCTGAGCAGTCATAATTAAAACTTATTCATTTCACATTGGTTGTATGTTTAAGGTTATTATCTGAATATGACAGGTTGAGATGAAAATGACTGAAGTTTCAAGAATCTCCTTCGAGGGGTTGGGAGATATAGTCATGTGACCTTTGACTTCAAGATTGACCTTGACTTTGTTCATCATAATGAGATCAAGGTTTGGCCAAAGTTTCCAAGAAGTGAACATTTGGCACAAATTTAAACAATGATGGAACAGTAGTTGTTGACTCTGAAATGAGACACCGACCTTGAGGTGTCTAGGTGTGGGCAACAACTGGGAGAAGCTGTGTTAAATTTAATCTATGAATGTAGAAGTTACAACCCACTAACAAAATACCAGAACATATCCCTCTAAAGTTTGAGCTGTGTGACCTTGACCTTCCAGGTAGCCAACTGGATGTTAAGCATGACACACCCATCTGGTATGGACAACAACAGTGTGTGAAGATATCTCAAGATCAGTCAATGCATGTAGAAGTTTCAGGCCCAACAAGAAATACTGGTATATAATGCTATATAATGTTCTGAGCCCCAAGTAAGACTGTTAGTTACCTCCAATTGTATGAAGATATTTCAAAATAGTCTATAAATGTAGAAGTTACAGCCTGGACAAGAAGTACTGCTATAAAAACCTATATATAGGTTTTGAGCCCCAAGTAAGATCTTGACCTCAAAGGTAGCTCCAAAGGTGAGGTCCATGCCACACCCTTGTGGTATTGGCAACAACTGTATATTAAGTTATTTCAAAATCAGTGTATGATTGTAGAAGTTACAGCCCCGGCACAAAGTAATCATGTTTAACCCTACAATAAAGGTCTCGAGCATCAAGTGTGAACTTGACCTTCACACTTAGGGTGTGTCTCAACAATTGTGTGAAGTAATTTCAAAATCAGTCTATACAGTCATGTAGAAGTTACAGCCTGGACAAAAAGTACATTTTAGGTTTAATAAGCCCAACTGTGACAGATAGTGCATTTCAGTAAACCTATCACAGCTCATGATTTCCCAGACCTTATAATTCAAGTTTATTGCTTCTAAAACAGCAGAAAATATCATATCTATGACCTATAATGCTTCAGTTAACAGATCATTTCACTCTTTCATCTAGAGTCTGAAAAGTGTAAGAGAAATTCTTGTGACATATGAGCATTTCACCCAATGGATGACAAAAAATTGTCAAACAACCATAAATTATTCAGACCTCTAACACAGGCCTCTGTAAAAGTTAACTTCAATTCCATTATAACCATTCCAAGAACAGGAGATTTCTGGAAGTTTCTATCCATTAGAGTCTGCATTGATAATTTGTCAATCATATTTAACAGGTTTTGTAAACTGGTACTTACAGTAATTTGTTTTAACTTGCGATTGGGAAACAAGTTTTTTCACTGGTACCCAGCATGTGATTTAGCTTTTATGACCAAAGCAGATCATGATTACCTGTATATTAACACAGTCTGATCATGATCTGCACTGATTGTTATTCAGTCACTAAAGATTCGGCAAGAACCCCTTTGAACAATCAATGATAAAGCAAAACGTGAACTAGAATTATTTTAGAAATAGAAAAGCGGGCCAACATGACCCTATATCTACCTGGCTTCCAGTGCAGGCTATAATACAAGGTCAACAACTTCACTGCAAGTAACAAGGTAAAAGTACGTATAGGTTATAGGTCTATATTACAGGAATAAGCAAATTCATTGTGAGGGAGCATTAGCGAACCGATGCAAGAAGTTTACTTATTCCTGTAATATGGACCTATAACCGGCTTACAGTTTGTGCCATCATCAGACAATATTTGTATTGAAATATATTGATATTTAGGTTAGCTTACGTCTGTGATGTCACAGTCTCACTTATTGGAAAAATAAGTGAAATAATTATTTTCATGTCAATATTGGGAATACAACTTGCATTTTTGAATGAAACAGGGGTATTTGATTGGATAGGAAAGTAGGGCAAACTGTAAAGTACAACGCGTTGCAGTTGGGTTTGCCCATACGCTATCTTGGCAATCAATACAGGTATAATCCTATGTCACTCAAAGCGCGAATTTGAAACTATTATTAGAGCTAGTTTATAGGTTAACTCCTCCCCATTCAAGGACATTTAGGTGCGAGCGTTCAGCGTCTTTAACTCACATTGTCAATTTGCTCTGCCCAAAAACTCGCATGGTAAGCTACTGGACGATCTTCATTTATGTATTTTAATGCAAGTGACAATCAGTTTTAGTAAGGTTGAATATATAGGTTTCTTTGCGTAGTTTGGAGTGCATTCGAGAGAAATTATATAGATCTAGACTATTTTATTTAAACTGTTGATTAATATTCCTTTAAACGAGATCTCTTTTTATCACAGCGATTGAGCTATGGTATCATTCATTGCATTTAATATAAGTGTACTACAAAGGAAGAGTCCCATTATAGGGGTGTACCCGTCTTTAGTACACGTCCGCCATAAGTTTATGAATTATAATACATATGATATAAATTATGTTCGCGGAACTTTACATAATTCATAATGACATCTGGTGAACAAACATATAATGAAATTCTTTTTTCAATAAAATGTGTTTTCAGTCTGTTTCTCATACAAAATGTCAACGAAACCAACTAAATTTATGAAATTATCAATATTTGAGTACATCGACAACTGATTTTGCAGCACCTATCTGTAAACCAGAAAAATATGTTTGTCTCCGGCAGTACTGGAACTCTGAACCTTTATTTCGCAAAGCATCACCACAAGTATTATAGTTCCGTATTCTACCAACATACTTGTATCTAGTGTCGTTTTCTACTGACATATCACGTGCATCTGAAAATGCTTGCCTACCCAAATCCTTATTTGCTGTTGTGTTATCACAACCAAGTTTCCTTTCTATACTACATGCAGACAGTGAACACAGATATTTTCGCTTATGATCTTTGTTTTTACTTTCAAAGTCAATGGTTTCTCTCTTCCTTCAATCTTCGGAGTGGGGTCGGTGTGCTGAGTCTGGGAAAAATTACAAACCAATGAACAGAGACATAGTTACTTTGGACATAAAAACTAAACGGCAGACATGACAGTCGGACCGGTAGTTTATTGACGGTTATGTAATTGAGTGTACTTTATCTCATATATTTACATGTATTTCCATTTTTTTATATGTCAACCCATAAAGTGTATGGTGGATGTCTAACAGTAAACTGTTACAGTTGCCAAGATGAGTGTAGGATACTGCACCCTGACCAATGCAATTTACAACCCGGTATCACGCATGAGCGAAATATTGGACACATGACTTAAGAGTTCAAGATTACTCAAAACAATGAACAGAGACATAGTTACTTTGGACATAAAAACTAAACGGCAGACATGACAGTCGGACCGGTAGTTTATTGACGGTTATGTAATTGAGTGTACTTTATCTCATATATTTACATGTATTTCCATTTTTTTATATGTCAACCCATAAAGTGTATGGTGGATGTCTAACAGTAAACTGTTACAGTTGCCAAGATGAGTGTAGGATACTGCACCCTGACCAATGCAATTTACAACCCGGTATCACGCATGAGCGAAATATTGGACACATGACTTAAGAGTTCAAGATTACTCAAAACAATGTTATCACTCTTTAACTAACTACATTTGTTTAGGCTTTTTGTTTACATTTTGGTGCAGAAACATTCGACCAAGGATAAAGAAAACATTGAAAGAATCTGCGGGAGTCAAACATTTTGTTTTGCACTGACCGCTGTATCGTCAGTGTCATTTAAGTAAAATGTGCACACTAATCTTAGACTAATAAATCCTGGATATACTTATGCACACTAATTTGTTTCCAGTGTTAATGGCTATCCACATATCCAGAATTATGATAATCACTAGTATAATTCTAGGACATATGATTAACTCACACATGCACGCGAGACGGTGAACTCACAAGAAGTTCTCAGAAAGACATTTAATGTATTGTAATATATATAGTAATTTGTACGTATACGAGAACGTGTGCATATTACTTATACTTAAAATAAACAAAAACACGTTTTATGTGACGATTATGTTGGTGGAGTGCTGTTGTATATTTCTAACCGATAGTACAGCAGGGCTGTGGAATTCCTATGTCCGACTTGTCTGACACAAGATTTTCTGCCGTCAGACAAGCGGATTTTTTCTGTCCCGTTTGTCCGCAGGCAAGCCGAAATTTTGAGGGGAAAATGAGAAATGAATAAATAATGTACGAAAGTCATGTTTACGACGAGTTTCTCTAGATCTATTTGCAGTTTCGGGAAAAACTTTTAATTTTGAGAACGTGCTGTTTGTGTTTTTCTATTTTTTGTATATCCTTGTGGATTAGCCGCAATATTTTGACTGCAAGACAGACCCATTTTACAACTGACGGTACATCTAGTCTGTCTTTGCTAAGGGCGGCCATCGTATATAGCAAAAAGCTCTTCCGCACAAATAGTTGGGCCACTCGTGGAGGTACGCAATAAAAATTGCATAGTCCATTTCGTAAAGTTTGGAGAAAGTTCCATCTGGCTACTCCATTGTAATTAAAGTGCACAATAATTAATATCTACAATATCCGATATTGATTCTGTCATGACTTTAATTTTTTCTTTCCATTTTTTTCGGATCAAATGAGTGCATGAATGCGGTATAGGCAGAACGTGATGTCAGAATCAAATAAAGACTGGTCGCATGCGCCCCTATTTGGCTTTGTCATTGAAAGAGCAGAGGGGAGGAGTTAACCGACATATACATGCTCAATTAATAGTTCTAGACTCGCCTTTGTGTGACATAAGATTGTAACTATATTGATTTCTAAAACAGCGTACGGGCAAAGCCAACTGCAACGCGTTGTACATTAAAGCTCTAAAACTAAAAGGTAAGTCAAAAGGGTGGGTCCAATTTCGACCTTGAGGCAGTGTTGAGGGAAAGGACCACTTGACAATGCTTCAGACCAAATGTCTAAGCTCCAGAACTAACGCAATTATGGAGCAGAAGATTTAAAAAAAAATCTTATATAGCTTTGTCTATGTGAAATAATCTGAAGAGGTATCAGAGGAAAGAAAGGTGTACACATTAAGGTATGGTAAAGGTAATACAATGAAATACCCAAGTCATTATAGCTATGTATAAATCATGGTATAAGACTACCTTAGGCCTCGACCTTTGGAGAAGGTGACTGGGTGTTGTTTAATATGAAACATTCTTATGTTACAGGAATAATTCTGGAACTACAGTCCATGTGCATGTACAAACTACAGAGGACAGGAAATATTGCTATATAACACTATCTGAAAGGATTTGAGCCCAAAGTGTGACCTTGATCTTGTGAGTAGATGACTGTGTGTTCTGTATGACACACATTAATCACATGGGTACAATCCCCTCATCACATTGAGTAACAATTGTGTAAAGGTATATCAAAATTGGTTCATGTATATGGAAGATACAGACTGCAAACCAAATTCGATTTTGTAGTGTTTGAGCATTAAGTGTGACCTTTGTTGATCTTGGGATTAGCTGGCTGGTTGTTGTGCAAGCCATACCTTTGTTGTATGTCAGTAACCACTGTGTGAAGTTAATTATCAAAATTGGTCAATGAATGTGGAAGATCAGAAATGAAATTGCAGATGGACAGACTGACAAACAGAAGAGGTCAGTATATGGGACTAATAATCACCATCTGGGGTATAATATGAACAATCTTGGTTGAGGACCACTAGGTGATGCTAGAAATGAGAAGATTTTAAAAAGTTTTTCCTATTTGTTACCATAATAACCAGAGTTTTGCATGGAATGGAATTCTTTTAACACCTTTGGCACAGCTTCATGCAAGGAACATCCTTGCAAAGTTCCCTGGGATTCAGAGGAGAAATGGCGAGCGTTGGACGGTGAGTGATCATAGTGGCTCATCCTGGTGCATTGTGGGAGAAACTAAAGACTTAATTATGATATCAAAACAAACACATCGTTCTGTCAAAGTGACATGCAAACTTTTTGATGTACCGGTAAATAATGCATATCTAATTAGAATCAATAGCTAGGTTTTAAAATGACACAGTCAATTATGGAAATTTCTGAGCATAATCCAATTTCAAGGGAATGTAATTAAATCATTCAGGAAATTCCCACATAGAATGAAATATTGAATATAACTACATTAATATTGAACTTTTAAGTACAGAACTTGCTATGTGTATTACTTGTATGAATTACTAATGTCTTTGATGTCAGGGTCTCAAGAGAATTTGAAACAGATACTTAATCACAGTAAAAGTACACATTTCCTATGGTTTGCTACATGCCCCCCTCAGCCGCAATCTGCAGTTAGTCCTAATACCCTCCTAAATTTCTTAAATGGACTTGTCTATCTTTTGATCTGGGATGTAACAAGGGGTGTTCAGTGAAATTTTATTGACTGAGTAGCAAACAGTGCAGATCATGATTAGACTGCACAGATTTGAAGACTGATCATGATCTGTACTGGTTACAAAGGCCATTTAACATGTAAATAATGTTGTGGAACAAGCTTCAGTCAATGCAATTCTCTACTGCTGGACTTGAAGCACCAAATCTGTCTACTTTATCAATGGTCCAGATACAAATATATTTTTCTTTATGTACAACAAGCATAGTTTAAGGTCAAGTTTAAAGCACTGTTACTGTGATGCAAATTATTTAGTATTTAATTTATACTAATTTATTTATTCTCGATTGCGAAACAAGTTCTTACAACTTAGATTTAATGCTCTCGAGACTCATTCCAGATGGAATCAACCTCGAAGAGAGAGAGGCTATGTGGAATATTTATGTCTTGCCTAAGGAGACCTCCGACATGGCTATGGTTGGGATTGAACCCGGGACCCTTCGATCCCGAGGCGAACCCGCTATCACTGCACAACGACGGCTCCACAATTATTTAGTAAAATGCCATACCATGCATAGTTAATTACATGCAACATAAAAAAATCTGACTTTAGCTGTCAATGTTTAGAAATCTCATAAGAGTTTTAACTATATCTCCTTGTACTTCCTTGCATTTTTCTTGATATGAATTATTGCGGTATGGATTTTTTACATGAAATAATATCATTCACCAATTCTAATTCTTTAAAGACTTTATCAGGGTAGTGTTAAGCTAGAGAATGAATCTAATCTCTCAAACCTGTATCAGTTAACTATTTAAATAAGAAAAACATATTTAAAATTATGAAACTCTGGGGGTAAAACTGACAGCATGATGTCCTTATGTACTTGCTGAACAGATTTCAAGGGTCAGGTGTCATACTGAAATGGCTTAAAGGATATCATAATTTCCATAGAAGTGAATAGAATATTAATAAACATGAACAAGGCTTAAACCTTGATTTTTTAAAAAAACTTTAAAAAGGTGATAACAGTTTTGAGTGTGAAGTAATGCACTATTATGCAAATTTACTGAATTATACGTAACTTTTTGCAAATATATTACAAATATCTAAAACATGTGCATGAAAAATTCTGATTCAATTTTTATGTTATCTGCAAGTTGTGCGATACAATTTCATTTCTTGAAAGTTAACAAGTTAATTGGCATGTATAAAGTGCTTTAATAAACACACTTAGTATCCTTTTTCTACCAGCAATATGCAAAATGAAAATGCTCTTTGATTCTTCGGAGCATCAGAGATATTTCAACTTGATTAATTTAGGAAAGAATGAACGTCTTCCTGGAACTATTTTTTGCACAAACTTATCTGAGGGTAGAACTATTTCAGCCTGTTATTTCAGTAACCCATTGGAGACGCTGCCATTTATTTGGCTAAATATTTAATAAATTAATTAAATCTGATGAAAGATAGTATACTTTATAAACCAGTGCATTCCCCCTTCATACAATCTAATTATAAAGAATATCATGAAGACTACTGGTAGAGACTTTATAAATCAAAGAATAATTAATTATGAGAGACAGACTCCCAGGCAGTGATGGTTTTTGATAAAAAATAATGGAGTAAAAAACAACAAGAAGTTGGTCTATTAAGACATTTTGTCTCTTCTAGAAAGCCAATCTACTAGAAGGTCAGACTGATGTTCAATCAAGCCTATCTACTAGAAGGTCAGACTGATGTTCAATTAAGCCTATCTACAGCAAGGTCAGAGGGAGGTTCAATCAAGCCAATCTACAGTAAGGTCAGACTGTGGTTCAATCAAGCCTATCTACTAGAAGGTCAGCCTGATGTTCAATCAAGCCTATCTACTAGAAGGTCAGACTGATGTTCAATCAAGCCAATCTACAGTAAGGTCAGACTGTGGTTCAATCAAGCCTATCTACTAGAAGGTCAGACTGATGTTCAATAAAGCCGATCTACAGTAAGGTCAGAGGGATGTTCAATCAAGCTAATCTACAGCAAGGTCAGAGGGATGTTCAATCAAGCCTATCTACAGCAAGGTCAGACTCATGTTCAATCAAGCCAATCTACTAGAAGGTCAGACTGATGTTCAATCAAGCCTATCTACAGCAAGGACAGAGAAATGTTCAATCAAGCCGATCTACAGTAAGGTCAGAGGGATGTTCAATCAAGCCTATCTACAGCAGGGTCAGAGGGATGTTCAATCCAGCCGATCTACAGTAAGGTCAGAGGGGATGTTCAATCAAGCCTATCTACAGAAGGGTCAGAGGGATGTTCAATCAAGCCTATCTACAGCAGGGTCAGAGGGATGTTCAATCAAGCTAATCTACAGCAAGGTCAGAGGGATGTTCAATCAAGCCTATCTACAGCAAGGTCAGACTCATGTTCAATCAAGCCAATCTACTAGAAGGTCAGACTGATGTTCAATCAAGCCTATCTACAGCAAGGTCAGACTCATGTTCAATCAAGCCAATCTACTAGAAGGTCAGACTGATGTTCAATCAAGCCTATCTACAGCAAGGACAGAG
>JAUMHA010402426.1:9594-23215 GCA_032359765.1 Saxidomus gigantea | reverse complement strand
AACACTGCCTAAAAAGTAAGAATGGGAACAAATACCGAAATCAATATACGAATATTCGTATAGTACACTAGTTTTTAAATATATTATATGAGCATTCAAATTTGATAGGTTTGGTATCCAAGTTTTACATATCCGAAATATGTATTGAATTGTATATGAATGCTCTGGCATGAATTTGAATGCTGTACGTTTGTTGCATTCACTAATGGTCGAGTTTTGTTTTTTGTTTAGACTGAAATTCTAATATAATAGAAACAAAATTGAGTAATGTCAAACTTTGTGATCAATTGAGAATGTTAAAATGTTACTATTCTTATTACAGTGGAATATTGTCATTACGCACTTCTGATTGAGAAAAAACAAATGTCTGTCGTGTTTTCCAACTGGCACATAAAGGGCGTATATTCATATGGTAATAAACATGTTTGTCGTTGTTGTTGTTTTTTTCGCCAAATTTCTAAAGCACAAAAGTGGACAATTATGGGAACAAACATTTCCAATTTGAACATTTTTTTAAAATTTAAGTAAATCTAGAATGTAAGCTGAGAAAATATTTAAGTCTTGTCAAATATCTTTTATATTGTCCGTCTTTTACCAGTTTAGTATGAGTTTATTTTCTGTCGTCGCGTTTTGAAAATCATATAATTTTCTCCAAATAAAAATGATGCACTCTGGAGTTGCTTTATTAACAAATATAAAATAACAGTCAGTCATCTTAAATTTTGTATATATGTATGTAACATATCAAAACACCAACTGATTCAGGCTAATAAACGATACGGGTCCATATAAAACATGTATGTATGGTCTGAGGGGTTTATTACGCTTGATAAACTAATAAATAAATCTTACAATGAAATATTTTTTGTATGAAACTGATATTTTAAAAATCATTAAATATGCAAATATTCTAATAGAATATTCGTCAGAAATACGAATATTCAATTACATTCGAATATTTGTTCCCATGCAATTCCTTACTAACTATTTTTCAGTGTAATGCACATTTACAGGAAGCCCTAAGATTTGATATCATGCACTTTAAGTAATTGAAACAGCTCTGTGTTCACGTGTGTAAATGTGACAGCCTTATTAGTAGTTTCCTTGAATTAAAGACTTAACTGGCAAATGCAATATTTTGCAGTAATAAATTACAGTGGCTGACAAACATATTCTTCTGCTCTATACACTGGTTTTGATTTAGATCAGATATTATTATGTATCTGTGGAAACTGCTCTGGAGACTGCTTGATATAGATTCTAGATGATTGGCACTAAAATGTCAAGTTGACAAGAATCTTCTACATTCAGTTGATCTTCTACAGACAATGTAAATGAAATTGTTCCTGGCAATCTGTCTGCTGTTGTAACAGGATATTTTCAGTGTCTCAGTAACCTTCAGACAATAATGTCAGGACTAAGTATATGAGTTAAATTTGTGTGTAGAAGTAATGGAATTCTATGACAGACATAAAAGGGTCATTTGCTTTTACCAGATGGTCGTTGACAATAGAGTAAATACCGTACATCAGATGGTCAAATTTTCGCCGTTTTTACCCAAAATATGGTGGTTATATTTTGATGCGTCCATATACAATTGGTGGCGAAAATAATATGTCCAATTACTTTATTAATTTCCATTGGAAATGTAAATGATACAGACATTTGTGCAGAGAATTGAAGGGGTGTTAGTCTAAAGCAGCCTTTACGCTCATCAATAGTATCAGGAGTTGTCCTTATACGGGATATAGTCACCATACTGTTGTTGTGTTTAGAGAAACAAGCATGTTGACTGAATCATTTATTTTGCATGACTACGTATTATACAGTAATAAAACATAAACAATTCCAGCTAAATATAGTGATAAAATGTTTTATGCACACCTGAAAAATTAAATTGCAAAAAAACAATGTCGAACCACCAAACTGTCTATCGGACATTTATCTAAATCCGAACTGTAAAAACTGTCTAACTATTAAAAATGGACTTGAAATAACAGCTTTGAATATATCTATTATCTATATATATTATTTTTATTGCAACAATTAACTAAATACAACCAGTTACTGATCAGCTATTAATGATGATCAATACTTTAACATATTTACCGTGTATGGTTTTCAAAAGGTGTCTAATTCGTTTACATAGACATAATTTTATTTTGTGTGTTATATTTTCGCCATTCCTAAAAGGTGGCGAAATATGCTAATAATTAACCATGTACAAAATATCCTAAAGTATAGTTTTACGGTATTGTTCGAGGGCGGCACCATGGTAATTAGGTTAGAAGCATCTGATTCCTAACCTGAGGTCACAGGCTTTAGTCTGGTCAGTAGACTTCAAAGAGATCTCAGCATTTTCCTTCTTTGCGAGTTTTAGTCAGAATTCCAGGAAGCACAGTGTTGTCACTGAGGTTAGTCAATGCTGAGTCAACAGGCATTGTGAAGTATTATGTGGCTTGTGACCAGTGTAAGGTGGAGATTGTGAAGTAGAGGACCTGTATTGAGGTTTGTGTCAGCAAATCTGTGGTCAATTGTCACAGTAACTTGAGAATGGAGGTGCAATGCTTAATGCCAAATATTATGAATATATATTAAATATGTTTCTACCTGTAAACTTTAAATATTGAAGTCTAAGGTTGTATGTTTAACCTTGGACAAGGTCACTGACATCAGGTTTCAGTCTCTCCTGTAAAGACGATTCCTGACAACTGTAAAGAAAGTTTATCAGATACAGCAGCAGTTTCAGCTGCTTTATGTCCAAGTTGTTTATGATACAGTAAATTCAGTAGTTAACTTAAATATGTATTACTTTAGTACTTTCAGTATTTATCCTCACAAGGTTTTTTTTACTTTGAAAGCTATCCATTGCAATAAAGGAGTTACAAAAGAAGTAATTTCAATGCATTTTTAATGAAGAAGGCTGTTTTCTTGGTAACTAACTATGGACTGACAATAGATATATCACTAATTACACTTTAGACAGTTGCTTTGTTAGATGTAATCACAAGGTACGGTTCATTTAGGATAAAGTGAAAGTAACATAACAAATATATATATTGTGTTCATTATAGTTTGCAACAATTGCATAAAAAGATACGTCATTTGTATGGGGAAAGATTCAATCCTTACAATATCTTGTGACTTTACACAGTGATGTTACTGTTACATTATCCTGTATGAACTGTACCTTAGGTTTAAATGTTTTGCATCCTATTCTATAAGAAAAAAACCACATGAAAGTAATATCAGAGTGTAGTTGAAACACGGTCACATTTGAAACTTTATGTATATTACAACAATTGCAATAGAAGTTACACAACTCACGCTAGATCACGCTCATTGCACATATAGTTGCATTGTTGTGGCCTTTTACGATGGAGAGAATGAGAGTACCCGGATAAAACCGCATTGTCCAGTTTGATGACCTCATAACTATCCCACATGCCGACCCCAAGTATCTGACTCGGGTCGCAGCGGTGGGAAGCCAGCTCTTAAACCAGTCTGAGCTAGCCATACAAACTGTTGTAAGAGTTAAAGAAGCATGTACAAGTGTGGCAACATATTGAAAAGTCAGGGCAAGTGCGCATTATACAAGTGCTAGCTCTTCCCCTAAATACATTTTAATGATTATATCAGATAAATAAGACATTCCTGATAAATCATCTGTTATTTGATTTTCCTAGATAATGGTTCTAGGGAATATATTTAATATAAAGTTGCTTTAATTTATTATTCTATGTAGGAAGTGTGTGTGACGTTCAGGAGAAAGACTTTGTTATTTAGTGGAGAAAATTGACAGTTGAAATACAAATTATTAAAAGTGAGACTGAAAGCAGTATGAAATCTGTAGAAAAGAAATTGATTTTAGTGTATTTGTGCCAGTAATCTGCATCATTTACAGGAAATTTGTAGCTCAAAATATATATCTTCTGTAACCAAGTAACTGATTAAATTACCACTTACCCATACTAATTGCTTTCAAGTTTTATAATCATTGCATGTGAACTGGAAGCTTCACTAGAATATGTAGTTTGTAATTAAATTATTCAAAATTAATCTAGTAACAAAGGTAAGGGTAAGGTCTTAAAATATCTTCTAAATCATCATAAAGGTTTAAGTTTGTTTTGAAGGAATTATTATGTTGCCACCATTCGGAAGGGCATTAAGAATTACCCCTATCTATCTGTTCGTCCGTTCTTCTGTCTGAGCAAATTTTAGTTTAGATATATACAAACGAAATCCTGTATGTATGCACACAATCGTGTCTAGGCTGTAACTTTATCATGGGTGAAGCGATTTTCAAATCATATGACATAAATGTTAAGCACATGAAGACGACATATCACATGCAAGCCCTATGCTGTGCCCTACCTCAAGGTCAAGGTCACACTTGGCATTTAAAGGTAACAGACCCTGTATATATGCACAACTCTCTTATGCAGTGAAGTGTTTTAAAACAACTTGGCACAAATGTTCAGCACATGAAGACGACATGTAAGTCCCTAGTCCTGTCATCAAGGTCATTAGGTCACTCTTAAAGTTTTAAGGTCATGGACCATGTATATATGCACACAATTGAGTCTGGAGTGTAACTGAGGCGCTTAGGATTTAAGGTTTTTAAACAACTAGGAACAAATGTTCAGCACATGAAGTGTCACATGTTAGTCCAATGTCCCTAACTTTATGGTCAAGGTCATTTAAAGGTCAATTGGAATCTTGTATGATATTCAAACACTCATGTCCTTACTGTTATTCTGTCATGCATTAAAAGCTTTTTAAAACAACTTGGTGCAAATGTTCAACGACATGTCGAGTGCCAAATGTTGCAATGCCTTTGAATCCTGTATACGAATGTAACTCCGTCATGCATTGAAGGATTGTAAAGTTACATGGCACAAATGTTGAGCACACCCCAGTACAAAATGACATGTCATTCACATAATGGAAATGTGTTGTGAGCCTTTTCTCTATGTGAGTGTTATTCTGTAGACCTATTTTTTCAGCTTTCCAGACACAAAATGTCAGAGTGAGCTATTAGGATTGCTCACCGTTCTTCTCTTCACTTTTTCTTTAAAACAACATAGTCTCTGAAACCACTGGGCCAATATTCATGAAACTTGGCAGTTACAATATCTATCTGAACAAACAACCTAAGTTTGTCGAAGAAAAGTCAAGTTGAATTTAAATTTACCTTTGTTCTTCCAAGTACATGACTGTATAGTCTTTGTTTTATTTTCCTCACAGATATATTATTAATTTCAGGAGATGACACATCAAAGAACAATGATCAAGAATATTTGGCCATGGCAGATGAGTTGTCTGCGGCTTCCTCTTACTCAAATCAGATGGCACTATATGAGGTAATTCACAGTGATAGTGCTGTTTGTCATTTACTGGTCTATGTTTAAAGGGGGGCATACAGGTGAGTCATTATATGTTAGGTTGGTCAGGCAGGGCAGGGCTATGGCAGAAGTTTGTTGTTGTGTTGACTACATCTACCAGTTTTAGTTTGCAGTGAGACTTGGTACCGTCTGATCACCATGAAGATCTGTGTGACCCATTTTATGTACAAGTTTAGTCCCTGCACAGTGATAGTCCTTGAATAAAGCTATCTGCTTTTAGTGCCCTTAAATTGGGTTTGGACATATGGAACTCTGCCTTATTGGTTTATAGGCACCAGGGGTCACTTGTACCTAAGACAGACAGACTCAAAAACAAACTGTAACAAGTTGATTTCATTGGCGTTCTAGACAAAGAGAGCTCAATGTAAAATTGTTCATTGTCCATACAAAAGTACAAGACTGTTAGCTTGCTTATTCTGTTCTGTTGATGGTGCAAAATGTGTATACCTCTTATCATGATATAAACATCATTATTGTATGATAACGGTTTGATGTACCTGAATTATTGTAAATGTTTATAATCCAACAGGCCTGGTTGGTCCACATGGTTAAAGTTGCTGCCTTGAAATATACGTGTCACTGTAACCTCTCATGGGTTTGAACCATGCTACTGACCATGTCTCTTTATGTGAGAAAATTATAAGTTCCTTACGGACGAAAGCGTTCTTGTACTGGTTCTGTTTAGGAAAGATGGTTTGGTAAACTGCCCTACTATAAAAATGACTGGTATTATGGTTGGATCCGTAAACCTCAACAACAACAAGAACCTAGTTGCTGACTCATTGGCATAAATATGGTGAAACTCTTGAAAAGATAGGAAGACCATAAACTTATAATAACTGCCTTTGAGAGTAGACATTTGACATTTACACAATCTCTTGATTATCTTCTTATTTTACATTGTGTTGAAAGTTCCTGTATTTTATTGGTTAGATAATGTGTGGGAGATCACCACCAGCTGTTAGATCTGCCGTCTGGCTCAGAAAGTACCAATTTTACTGTTTATAAACACTGGCAGACTTTGAAATATAAATAGAAGTCAGCCATTTAAAATGTTTCGATTTTTGCTGTAATTTATTTTGTGCAATGTATGTTGCATGTAGTCTCTAATAAATTAGGCAGGTGATGACTACTTTCGTTAGAGAGAATTGTTTCAATTTTTCAGGAAGACATTCACCACCAGGGCAGGATATCAGCGCTTCTCAACCGCCTGGCAAACTACCATGCAGGCATTGAACCAAACACTAGCGAGAAGAAGAAATCACATGCCAAGGTAATAACAGCAATGAGTTACAAATTATGGATTATTTGGAAAGGTTTATGGGCAGAGAACTCTATTTACATGCCACACCTGTCCTTTATGGGTTAATAATATACAACACAATGAAATGCTGGAATTTACAGATGACCTAGAAAACAAATGGCACAGTTTACCTTTGGAATAAATTTTAAAGGAAAGAATTCTGTAATTTTGTCAAAGTTTTAAAAAAGGGTCTCTGATCAGAAACATGTTTGAAATTATTGAAAAACCTGCCCCAGTGCCATCTAGTGGTTTATTTAGTCCAGTTGCCCCTTTAAAAATGCATTGCACCTTAAAATGCATCAATTAAACATCTTTAAAACCCACAGTTTTAAATTAGTACCAGAATGTCAGCTGAGGCACCCCTTTAACCCAAAATATACCAATTTAAATTGACTGCCTTAACAATATTGCAAATATTCAACTTGGTGCATTCTCAATTTGACTTTAGTTATGTCATTACAAATGTATGTAGTTAGGCTATCTCAAAGTTGTTTTATAATGAACTCCTATAAACAGCTGACATGTTTGTCCAATTAGCTGTTGTAGCAACCATTTAGATTGATTGTGATTATATACTGTAGATACCATTGATGCTTTATAGAATTAACTGGAAGGTTTTCTGTTTTGCTGAGAATTAATGCTGATCCTGTTTCGCCTTGAGTAAATAATTAATTGATGAAAACACCAAGCACTTTGAAACACAGTTCCAGGCAATGTGTAGAGTTACCTCCCCTGGCAGTCTTGATGATGGTAACACCTGTTGATTCTGAATGTTACTGTCTGGTAAAAACATATTTCATATCTTCTCATTAAAACTCTATTTATAAATATTTCAGTCCTTATAACCAGCATATACCTTTCTGAAGTAGTGTAATTGAGTCATTTTAAGTGCAAAAATACAATTACATCTCCAAATCAAATTACATGCAAGTCCATAGGGGAAATTCTCCATGGCCGAATTGAATTACAGGGCCAGATTTTAGCAGATTGATAGATATGTGTCTTTCTAAACATCTGCCATACCATTTACATATGGAAATAGGGTTGAGTGTTCTGCAAAGAGGTTTGTAAACAGACATAACACAACTTGAAATATTGTCAAGGATTTGAGACAAAATTATTGAGTTTAAAATGCAGCTTCATTCAAAGTGTAATTCCAGTCACTTCATTTATACAGATATTTTGTATTCGGGACTAATATTTATAAAAAATAAAAAGAACAAAAAAGAAAAAGAATTTTAAAATGTAGATTAATCATTATTTCTAGCATGCAGCAAAGCCAAAATTGATATTGCCGAAATCTAAATGTCTACACACTGTGTTTCTGTGATTTGGTAATGAAGAGGAGTTGCTAACACAGTTTCTGTTAATTCAGATTTATCTTACTTAATTCAGCAGCATTTGGTAAGACATGCACAGTATGCCAAAAGTGTTTTATCTTGGTTTAAATGAAGGAAAAGATTACAGTAACTGTTTTGCTGTGAGAGTAGTTATTTTGATTATTGATGGCATGGGTATTGATTCTGGTGCACAAAACATGTGCTTGTTCTACTGAAATACACTGATGATCTTAGTCCTGGCAGCTGGGGGACCAGCTTGTTTTGCAAGCTATGTTTAGAACTTGTTTACTAGAAGTTACATTTAGGATTAAATGGATGAAGGTTTTGTTATCACAGATGAAGAAATACCATTAAGGCAATGACCTTACTTTGTCAGTTGCTATATGAATGCAGGGCAGTGGCTGCAGATTGATTGGTGCATCAGCAAAAAATAGCATCTCATTTACCTGAGTGTTTTCTTGTTGCTTCATGAATCTGCTGATTAAAAGAAAACAAACACCATGTGTTTGCACTTCTTATGCTTGTTTTCATTAGAAAGTGCTTTTACCAGGGTTAGTGACCTTTTAGGGGGTCGTTGCTGTGGCCAAGTGGTCTTAGGCATTCCTTCTTTGCATAAGTTTGCATTGCTTTGCAATGTTGTTGTCATATGGTTCAGGTTTGAAATGTATGAAGTCACGAGACTTGAGCTGCAGTATGCTTCTATCAACTCTTCTTTAGATTTTTGTACCCCCGAAACAAAATTTAGGGGGGTATATAGGAGTCACCCGGTGGCATGTGGTCTGTCGGTCGGGTGGTACGTTGCATTTTCCTTGTCCAGAGCATAACTTGAAAACTACTGGTTGGAATTCAGGTCTAGCACAATGAGAGGAAGTGCAGTGTACAAGAACCAAAACTCTATCTGGAGTAATTACAGAGTGATTGCCCTTTGTTACATTTCCTTGTCCTGAGCATAACTTGAAAACTTCTGGTTGGAATTCAGTATAACTTCATACAATGTTCAAGCACATGTAGAGGAAGTGCAGTGTGCAGGAACCATAACTCTTTCTTGACTCATTACAGAGTGATTGCACTTTGTTACTTTTCCTTGTCCGCAGCATTATTTTAAAGCTACTGGTTGGAATTCAATACAACTTCATACAATAGTCAAGTACATTTAGAGGAAGTGCAATGCACGAGAACCACAGCTCTATCTTGACTCATTACAGAGTGATTGCCCTTTGTTACTTTCCTTTGTCCGAAGCATTATTGAAAACTACTGGTTGGAATTCAATACAACTTCATACAATGGTCAAACACATTGAGAGGAAGTGCAGTGCACAAGAACCATAACTCCATCTTGACTAATTACAGAGTTATTACCAAGAACAATATCTCTATTTTAAGTTTTTTTTGCAAGGTACTCCGTTATTTCCAACTTCCTCAGTTTATAAAGTAGTCTTTTGGGGGTATTAATCACATTTAGTGATAGGTCCAGTTTACATTGCATTGAACTACTCATAGCCTTGGCCTGGCACACAGGTGAACATTATTTGGCTTTCTTTAAAGTATCTCTAAAGCAACATTTGTGACAGATGTCGTGCAGACAGATTTATAATGAAGTTTTTACAGAACAAGAAGTTAACAGTGCGCCATATGTATAATTGATGAAGTTGGCACCAGAAGAAATTGTATTTTAGAAAGCTTTAAGGAAATATGATCCTCGTGACTTAGGAAAGACAAAATTTATATCCAGTTCCTTGATTTATGTGTCTGTTCAATGTGCGTGTTTTCTGTTACTATTTGCTTGGTGCTGAGTTCAGAAGTCATCAAAATGACAATGGTTTGAGGTTTAACATAATATGGCTGCCATTAAATCTTTCCATTTTTTGAAATATGAAGTATGTAATGCCCTGGTCACATCCACCCTACAAGCTCTGTACGAGTAGGTATTCAGTTGACATTTTGCAAAATCGCATGGACTGCCTTGGTTCTTGTGGCTCATACAGATTTTTTGAACTCGTAAAGGACTAAGGGACTCATCTCCCGAATTCTTACCACGCTAGTAGAAATTTTCGAAGTTGGGAACCGCTCACAAGGGCCCTGGTAGAGCTTGCACAGGCTTTGCAAGATGACAAGGCTCCGTACAACATCCTTGACGATTCAAGGTGGTATAAAACCAGGAATATCTTTTAAGTTCCACAAAGTACTGTCAAGGCGTGGTACTGTACGAGCATCATACGAGGTACGTCTGTGCTCCTCAAGACTGTCTGGGATATCCCTACGGATATCCTACAATTGCATCCTGACCAAAAGATTGTACAGGGCCTGTAGACATGATACTAGAAGCCACAATTGTACAGAGACTGTATGGATTTTAAAAGTTGGTGGAATCTTACAATTTTATTAATAATACGATTGTATGACAGTTGCATAAGTCTGTACCTAAAAAAAGATAGGAAATCCTTCTTACAACTTCCAGTCTAATCCTGTTTCTTTGCTTTGAATTATCCTTGTTTCAGTAAAATATTCTGTCACTAGGTAATGCAGTGCAAAATTGTTATGAACTCAATTGTAAGTATATTTTTTATGATCCTGCCATCCTAAAATTTGGAGAAAGGAATAAAGTGATACCTTCTGTCTGTTAACAATCACTTTTGAAAGGTAGCATGGATTTTATGCAGAATTTATTGTGTATGTTCTAAGGAACATAGAATACAGGTGAAGTTCAATTTAGGTTACAATCCAGTAATTCTTACAGAAATAGTGGCCCCTGTTCAACTTAAATTTCTGTGAATTTGTGGTGTCCGATCATTACCGGTATAAATATGATTGTATCTCATGAAAGCACTGAGAATAGTGGAGCGTACTGTCATGAGACAGCTCTTGGTCAACTAGGTCTTTTGTGATATTTTAGTTAAAGCTACATTTTTATTTCAATGCAAAAATCATAATTTCCTTCGATGATTTCAGAGAAAAAACAAGTAGACTTGTAATCAGATTCTGTATGAATACCAGGAGAATATTTTTACACAAGTGGTGTCAATATGATAACTCGGATGAATATAAAACACTTAAAGCAAATCTTTTAAATATGTGCATAGTTTTCATCCTTTTCAAATACAAGTAATTACTTAGTAAGGCAATTTTTATTTTCAGGCCCGTCTTGGTACTTTGCTTGGCGTATATCTGCCTTGTATACAGAATATATTTGGTGTATTGCTGTTTATTCGTATGACGTGGATTGTTGGAATGGCGGGTTGTATAGAGAGCCTCCTTATTGTACTGGTCTGCTGTGGATGTGTAAGTACCATGATAGTTTGTCTCACACCTGTCTCACACCTGTCTCTACAACCTAGCTGAATACTTCTATCTTGATTTATTCATCTTGTACAGAGTGTTGATTTAAGGTCAACATGTCAAGGTCATGGAGACCTTCATTGCTGCATGCAAAACAACAAATTGGCTAATTGGCTGCAATTAAGGGGGCATACAATATTTTACAAACATCCCTTTTTAAAATGGATTCATCCATCTCTCCATTTGGACATAATCATTTATTGTTCATAGGGGTGCTCAGTGACATTTAGCTGTATGAATATCAAACAGTACAAATCATGATCTACACTTTTTCAAAGTCAGAATGATTTACTGCCTTCAGGTTAATATATTGTATTAAAGCCTCATTAGTTTACCAATCTTAAAGAAATTTTGACAGACACAGTTGGGTAAAAAGTTGCATGGAAAAGGGAAGACCCAAAGACGTAATAAATATCTGAGATATTATCTCACGTGTACTTCATGTCTATTATGTCTTGTTTTAGCTGATTTCTGCAAGCGTCAAGGTTGTTATTTCATAATCCATATATAGGGGTTGGGCAGGGGGAATTATAGCTGTCTTTCAGACAGTCGTGTGCAGTTTTGGATTAAAAGTGCACAATCAGACACTCGTAAACAAATTTACAGAAGAGTTCAGTTAGACAGTAAACATGATTGAAATCTAATTGACAGACTCTTGTAGTAAAACCTGATGTGAGGAGAATTCTCTTACATAGATATTTCAATATTCAGACAGTTTTATAGTAAAGCATATGATTTATTGCGATGTTTGTTACTAAAGTACTGTACATCAATCTTTCAGACATTGTTGACAGCTATATCAATGAGTGCTATAGCCACCAATGGCGTGGTTCCAGCAGGAGGCTCCTACTTCATGATCTCAAGGGCCCTCGGACCCGAGTTCGGTGGTGCTGTAGGCATACTGTTTTATCTAGGGACCACTGTAGCATCTTCCATGTATATAATAGGAGCAATTGAAATTCTTGTGGTAGGTCTATTTTGATTTTACATATGGTTTAGGATATGCAACCGAGGAGTGGCAACATTTTGAAATAGACTTGAGCTTTAAAAAAAAGCAAGGCATGAATTGCAACACTGATTGATAATCTTTATCTGTTTGTAACTTGTCTTTGCCATTTTAGATAAAAAGTTCAAGAAACTGATGTATCTTTCTGTTTTGGTTTAGGTGAATATTTACACTAATCAGACTTCCTGTGTAACCAGAAGCCAATATTATAACATCTATTTATTTGGTATAGCTAAATTAAAAATACAATATAGTTTGTAGACATTTAACTATATAAAATTAATATGATGCTGTGTTTATATTATTTTCTATGTAAAATGCTATGATTATAAAGAAATAAAATGTTCCATTCATATTAAAATCATTTTTATTGCAATGTGTTGTATAAAGTCATACAAATTACATTGTATAATTCTAAAAAATATGACATCAGGTTTAAATTTAAAAAATCTGATGACATATATAACTATATTGGAACTTAAGTAGGTGTGAGTAAAAAAAACATAGAGATGTTGGCTGTTTAAATTCTTGAATGGCGTCTCAGTTTGTTTACCTTGATTTTCACCTCCTCAAAATCACCTTACATCAATTCTAATCAGTACTTTGATTTCATTTGTAACTCATCATTTAAGATCTGTACCTTGTGCATGCACGTTCTTCATACTGTAAAACACATACTGCAGGTTTTGTTTAAGGATTAACCGTCTCTTTGATAGTAAAGACATTGCAGGAAATGGTATTGAGAGATATGTGAATGATGTGTATGTATTGAATGATTTATTTAAAATGCGGAGATATCTCAGCATCCAGGATTGGGTGGGATTTATGATACTGATGTTATTTTAATGCTTTAACTTGCAGACAAGAGGATGGTTTGGTGAATGATTTGCAATACTGACAATATTGTTTGAAATATACGTGATTTGTAGTCATTTATCTCTCGTGTCTCACAATTTTCTGCAGGATTAAAGAGCGGCCAGGGATGTTTTTTTCCAGTAAATTTATCATATTTTGTCTTTCATGTTTCTGTAAGAAATACAGAAATGTCTGTCTAAGTGATCCCTTGTTTTCAGTAACATTCTGCATTAATTTGTCAAATTGCACATGAAATAGACAATCACAACAATCTATTGCACATGAAATAGACAATCAGAACAATCTATTGCACATGAAATAGACAATCAGAACAATCTATTGCAAATGAAATAGACAATCAGAACAATCTATTGCA
>JAUMHA010402415.1:0-11172 GCA_032359765.1 Saxidomus gigantea | reverse complement strand
TTTTTTTTGCACAACATTGTTAAAGACGGCTATACTTGAGCACAAACAACTAATTGTTATGAAAACTGATTGTCAGGTTGAAACTCTTGGCGATGCAGTGTACATGGTAGCTGGTGGAGTACCAGACAGGAACCCAAACCACGCTTTAAGTGTAGCTGGACTAGCTCTTGAACTTCAGGAAAAGGCTAAAACATTGACAGATCCATGGAGTAAAGAATACAAACTCAATACAAGAATAGGTTAGTCGTTTTCTTTTTGACTTAATACATTCGAACTTTTCTTTGCATTAAAATATGTAAATGACAGATTGACTCTACCTCAGTCATATATTAAATTCTGACATATCTCATGCAATTACTATGCTGTTTACATATATTCAATATATAAAGTATACAAACTTTAAGTTTAAATTGAGAAACAAAACCTCAGACCCAGTCAGCAGCAAGAAACATGGAAAAGTAATTCACTGAAGAAGCCAGCAACTACATGACAAATATCGGACAGGATACACAGCTTCGTCAAATAACGAACCGTACAATAGCAACGCTTTCCATAAAATCATAACGCACCCAACATAGCAAGACGTCCAAATGCACAGAACAAACATATGATAGAGGAAAGGTTTCCACCTTGAAAAAATTCAGAGACCCTAAAGTTAAGAAATTGAATGGTTTGATGCTTTTCCAACTTTTCCCAAAATTGTGTCTTTTAGAAATATCTCTGTTTTAAAAGAAATTTCAGCTGGGCTAAGATCAAATACTAGCAACGAACTACCTGAATATTAAATGAATACAAAATATAGTACATGAACATACAAATATAATTGTTTATCAAGCACTCATTGACGCAGTACCTGAATACAAAATAAAAATAAAGCACGGTACTTCAACAGACACACTCTGAATACATTTGTATACATTTGAACAAAATGGAAATATGTTTGATATTTAACCCCGTTAGATCAAATGTAGATGATTATTTTCATATAAAAGGAAATAATTTCGCTTGATCGAATATTTCTTTTCATTTATTTAAGGAAAGGTTATTTGATTATGTCTTCCATCTAAAAGAAATATGTACGGGGACCTCTGGGACTGGTAGTAACTTTTAACAGACCGAACATTTTTCGAACCAACCGTTAAATATTAACAGGACGTAAAATCAATGGCTAAAGCAACAATTTTCAAATTGCTGACAAACTTTAATGTAATTTATTAAAGTTATATCTTTTATTTAGAATAGGTATCGCTACATGAAAAAGAGAAAGCACGTGCAAATAACTGTCAGTACACTGATTATTTAAATTCAATTTTACTTTATCTACGTATGAAGGCATTTCATTTACATAAGTAGTATTTTCTCGATATGATTAGAGATATTATTTTTGAAATAAAGCGAGAGAATCACAACTAAACTTGCAATACATTTTTATCTGTATAGGCATGCATACGGGCAGTGTGGTTGGAGGAGTAGTCGGACGTAGGATGCCACAGTATTGTCTCTTCGGCGATACTGTGAATACGGCTTCAAGAATGCAAACTTATAGTTTGGTATGTGCTTTTAATAATTGCACAAACCTAAGCAGATAAAAAAACATGCAATCTTAATTTTAACTCGAATACTGATGTTTAACTACTGTTTCAGTGTTATTTATTAATGATGAATGTGTGTTTTCTGACCTATTTCTTGTGTAAGTTTTAATTAAATTCAATGGGCAATAATTATTTTGTATATGCTGACATTTCATTATAGCCTGGCAGAATACACATCAGTGAGCCTTGTCAACAATGCCTCAAACAGACGTCTTTCGTTACTATAGTACGAGGAACAGTCAATGTGAAGGTAAGTAAAACAGACGTCTTTCGTTACCATAGTACGCGGAACAGTCAATGTAAAGGTAAGTAAAACAGACTTCTTTCGTTACAGTCAATGTAAAGGTAAGTAAAACAGACGTCTTTTGTTACCATAGTACGAGGAACATTCAATGTAAAGGTAGGTGACTTGTTGCTACTGTCCCTGTCAATTAAAGTTTGTCATACAATTGCAAAGAAATACATTATCGAATTCCGAATTATCGAGTTATTGTGACAGTCATTTCTTCAAACAAGACTTCCTCACGCCAGTTTGGTGCATAAAGTTACCTTTCTTTGTTGGTTCACATGCACAAAGTGACTGTGAACTAAATATAAATTAGTCTGCTTAGCAATTGTATCTATAAGCTATTATTCTCAAAGTAAATGTAAACTATTCATATTTTACCACTGATCAAAACATTTTATACAGCATACAAAGGGATGTAAATGCAGTCATTAAAATCACATTCTTTTAATGGTACTTTATGTCTTATATTGTCTTGATAAGAATACAGAAGCAGTACACAATTTCTTTGATATATATGTAGTAGTAACGATAGTTGACATTCCATTGAATTTGAAATTTCTTTCATACATTTTGGACTTGTTTTTATGTTATAGCACAGTTTCACTGTTCACTGTCTTCTTACTGTATGCAAGCTTCATTATGAAACTCTTCACAAAAGATTTTCGATCTGTTTTCTGACCCAGTGTCCAAAAGCAAGACTAATGACGTCAACGTCTTTTTCACTGAACATTTGTACTGATTGTCATTAACAAACTAATGGAAGATGATGTGCTAACGACTTCCTGTCTGCCCGCAGTAAATTGTCACAAGTTTCACGTGATTTAATAGGTACGCCAATGATCGTGTATCAGCTTCCAGACCGGATGTTATTCCTTCATATTACTTTTCCTTCAACATTGCTACATGGTATCATACTTTAAGAAACCTTTAGTTTGTATACGCATCATATCTCAACTCATTATCTATTTAATTCTGTTTCCGTGAAGTAATGACCATGTACTATTCAATATTGTTTTAAAATACAAATGTTTAAAACAAATGTTTCTACTTTCTGTTTCCTGACACCGCTATTTAAGTGGGAAAATGATACAAGCCTTCACTGTAATCATGCTTTGGCAAATTAGGTTGTTTATATTCGGGCGAATTTAAACATACCTAACAAAAAAGTCAGTACTAAACTACTATTGGATTAGTAAGCAGACCAAATGTACTCCCCATCCACCATCGGTGTCTTTTTGTACCACAGTCAATTTGCTCCATGTACGAGATAAAAAAGTATATGTTTTGATTCAATTCTTTGCTTGTTTGAGGATTATTATAATAAGGCTTCGTTCCAGTACAACAATATAATACAGTATCTATATGTAAATATAGTTGGATTTCTAATTATACTGGTAATGGGACAATAGCAGCCTATGTGCAACATGGTTTGTTTTTGAGTATTTGATGTCACCAGGTCATCAGGACATCTGCCTGTTCTTATATTTGCAAGGACATCACAACTGCCTCCCATTTGATGCGTCTGCTTTCGTACGAGAAATACTAAAGCTAACTTTTATTAGAATTTATATTCAAACAGGTAGTAAAACATTCTGATGAGATGTAAACACGCAACCACTCAGACTGTTATTAGTCACTAGCAGTAAAATAAACATTTTATCGAAGCATTGCGTTCAAAATCTTCATTTTAACTGATTGTACAATTGTCAGTCTCAAACTCAGTATGTAATTTGCATACTATCGGTATTTCTGCACGTTTTACTTATCTTTTTCATTCAAAAATATCTGCTTTAAAATAACTTTCGAATAAAAGTGAGGGATTTCACATCATTTCATTTTATGCTAACTAATGAAGTACTGTGTTCTATCAGTGAAAAACAGTGTGATTTTATATGTATCACATTTCTCACAGTGTGGGTGATAAAGGTCTGCTGGAACTAATTTGTTCAGTGGTGCATATACATGATTTAGATTTTCTTTTAGTAGTTAGCATAAAATGAAAAGTTTGTTTGGTTTGAGTTGATATTTAATATACGTTTCTCAACTCAAATTGATACAAATTTCCACATTATTACCCAGAATACGCTTTTCGATATCCACTCAAACAAACAAAATACTCTCTATATATTTTCTACAAGTTGTATCAGTCTCAGTATCAATGTTAGCAGTCTTCATAGGAAGAAAAGAAAAAAGAAAGAAAGTAGTACATAGTCCTTGGTATAACATTTTAGTATTGTCAGCGAGAAGGCATTACATTTTAGTAATGTCAGCTACAAGGTATTTCGTTTTAGTATTGTCATCTAGAAGGCATTACATTTTAGTATTGTCAAATAGAACCATAAAATGAAGTAAAACCCATTATGAGGGTGAAATTTTTTTTATCATAAGATTTTTTGAATATTAACCAACTTACATGATATTCATTTTTAAAGCTATTTCTAAACGGATATCTTAACGTTTACAATATTATTGATGTATTTGTTTCAACTAATTCGTTCACATCCACTATGAATTAATTCTGGTTACGATAAGGGAGAGTAATTTGGACTTTGTCTGACCTTTTACACCCTATTGAAATACTTTGAATGTGATACAACCGTATTTATATTTTCTAAAAGAAAACACAGATGTATGTATTTACAGATACATTCCTAGACTTACAAGCAAGCTTTGCATTAAGACAAAATGTAAAGGATTCTATGAACTGATGCGATACCCAATTCAGGCGGACAAATTTCATGTGCAGTGATAGATCTTTGTAATCCTTTGATATGTTCATATATTTTCTAGTCGAATGACCGTCAAAAGCAGTAATGTTAGTCTAATTTTCCAATATTTAAGCGTTTTGGTAAGTAGGCAGATTAATAAGTAAAGAATGTCGACGTACCAGTCATCTTCAAAAGTGAAAAAGTCTCATACCTTTAAAAAGTCATAATGCAATCATTAGAATATTTGACGTTCACAACTTAGTTGGTTACTAACCTTAAATAATAAACTTTAAAGCAATTTCCACAATAGCTGATTGTGTTTGAAACGTTTCTGCTTAAAATGTATCGATTAAGCCAGTCGTTATAAAACTATGAAAGCGTATATGGTACACCCTGGTGATATGTTTATGTGGTCTGATTCGAGTTCCTGTAGGACGACATAATGACATATAACAGCTATCCGTCAAAAAATAAGAGGTCAAGTAGTGAAAAACTGGTGTTCAAAAAGAACTCAACATGTCGTCAAAAAAAGACGACAAGTATTGAAAAACTGGCCATAATGTTAATAAAGAAGTCTACTTGTCGTGTTATTTACACAGCATGTGAACATAACTATATGCGACAAAATGACTTTATCTAATTTGCGATATATACTTAAACATTAAAACGGCGTAACGTTTGAAGGTTTGGTGTGATTTTAGTGGCTTTCCGACATAAAGGTTCTCGGCAGCTTCCAATGTTGATATTAATGTGTATGCCGGGAACACATACATCGGCAAACGTTTAGAATTTTGTTATAGTGAGGTACTTAACGTCGCAAAGACTAGTTGATGTATGTCGTCAAAATATAATTTATATCGAGATAGTATGTGGTAAACCCGTCATTATCATGTAGACAAAACGACTTAATTTATGTCGAAAAAATGTTATTTTGAAGATGTTGGAATAATTTATGTCGAGAAGACAGCTACATGTCAGTATGTCCGATAAAATTGTGTGGTAAGACTATGATTATGATGTAGACAACACGTCTTCATTATCACGACATATCGTGTTATTTCACAGTATGTCAACATAAATACTCCAACATGATCACATCATCAGGGTGTACCATATACGCTTCTATATAAAACAGTGAACAAGAACAAGTTGTACAGATTAGCAAAACATGGCCAATATATAAAAAGGTACTGAGATGTGTGTAAAAAAAGAACAAATGATCACCAAACACCACGAAGAACTGTACCGACCAACTAGAAGCAATGTACCGAGAGTTTTGTACAGTTCATAATTTTATTTTTTATAGATTCATTTGACAATATATAATTTCTTATCAAAAGATTTTAAAACGTCTTCTTTTTTATCTTTGACAAACTTGGCACTTCAGCACAAACATGTTATTTTCAAACTAGTTTTAGAATTGTCAAAATAGTATTGAAAATAAAACATAAAAACAAGAGGATTGAAAGGTACTAAATAATACTCTTACAGCGGATATACATGCCCAAAATATACGGTGAAAATAATGAAACACACGAGCGTATTCAATAGGTAAATACATAAATTGCTTACTACTACTGATTTCACATAATACGAAACACTTTTGGCAAAACTACATAAATAAGTTTAATAGGCATTAATAGTCATAGTCATAGTCATCTGTATAGTAGTCTTCCTCCTGCTCTGTAGTAGTCGTTGTTGCTGCTGTTGTTGTTTGAGTAGTGTCTGAATCAACACCACCAAATCCTGTATCTATTTCAGTTGTGTGTGTTACTATTTCATCGTCGTCAGTTACATTATCATCATTTCTGGATTCAGTTTTTCTTGTTTTGTCTTCATTATACTCTATTTGTATTCTAGGTTTAATCTTTATTTCCGTTTTTTTCATCGAATAACCATACTCCTTTTTCCATTTAGACCAAATAATTCCTTTCACGATACCATCGGGTGCTAGGTCACTTATTCCATTTTGAATATAGACTCCGTTTAGGGAAGCATATCCGCAGGCTTTAAACCACCATCCCGATTGGTCCTTTTTCGCACAGTTTGAGTGCCATTCGTCATTATCTCGGTCATGAGTGCTGAACTTCATGTCAGTGTGATATGGAAACATTGCATCTCCCGCGGTCCCAGAGTATCCATTAATTGTCAACTGAAAATTCTTCTGTTCGTTTTCCACTCGAAAATAGTCATAACGTGCAAACGCATAATTATCTTCCCAGTCCCACAGATCGAACTGAATACTGTAATTCCTAAGATTTGATATCCAGTACAAATTATCGTTTCCTAACCAGTACTCAGAGTTGACATTCCCAAATCCAAATGCGTAATCGTCCCACAATCTGGTAAAATTGACGGAGCCATCAATTCGTCGCTGTATGATCGTCCAGCCCCCGTTGGTAGTATCCATGTCACACCATACATTCACTATTTTCCTATTAGGAAGACGGATTGGGTATACCCCGCTTAATTTGATGCCATTCATTTGAAGTTCACTGCAATCTGAAAAAGGATTAGGAACAATACATTTAAGTTCAAATGAAACGTCGTTGGAAACGGGGGAAATGTATAGCATTTTTTTTTAAGTAGAACTTTTTCTTTTATACGGCAAGACATTTTTTTAATATAAATTGAGTTGAAATGTTAATTACATATGTAAAACAGTATTACCTCTCACGAGCGGAATATCTTTGAGGTTTGGCATAGTTTTACTGCTATCTCTTCTTGGTGCGCTTAGCGAAGCCATATTTCTGTACATACTCGTCTGGACATTGCTTATCATTCTGAAACATGAATGAGAATTTACCTGTTTAAAATCAATTAAATAAAATATATCATGACAGAAACAAATAAACGTACATATCAAGAAACAAGTGTCTATTGAATTTTAACTGATGTAACGACATCAAAGAGTGGACAACTCGTATTGTATTATTGCGCTTGCCTGTCAGTATTCTCTCTCTTTTCGTGTTTGTGAACCGTGTTAACACTGAGCACTTGCACAGTATTTTTTCAAAACCAGAAATGAATAGATCCTCACTTTCAGAATCTTTACAAATTTAACGCCAATTCGTTCTTTATAATAAGTCAACGATGTTACACAGTCTAAGACATGCTTAAACAGTTAATGTTTTCAAAATCCACATGCTTCTGTTTATTGGCACAGCTGCAGTGATACATTTGAACTATAATTCGCACGTCTACTCTCTTTATAGATATACTCAAAAATTCTTACATTCGTGTCATCTCTAATTATGTAGAAAACACATACGTGTATAAGTCCTGATATTGGCTTTTGATCAATTTTTTTTCTTTGTCAAGATCATTGTGAAGTTTCTCTAGAATCATACATTGGTGTTCATTCTGCTGCTGTACACTCAACATCCTGTACTGTGTGGTATGGCAGATACTTGACAGGTGATTTTCTTGACCATGTGTCACTATCAAGCAGTGCAGCAATGTCGCCGCGATGATAATGCAAGGCCTTGATTGTCCCATTCTATATAAAACAAAAAACAATTTACCTAAAATCGCTTTAATTGCTCAATTGTTTAAAGCATATAGAATTAAGGCCTATCTTCGTACAAAGATGGTAAAAGGGCAGTTAAATAATTCTAATCAAGGACGCCCCCATGCCTTAATTTGCATAAGAAGGGGTTTTTTACCTAGAATTATGGCCATAATTAATTACATAAATCGACCTTCTTTAAACTCTATGAAAATTCCCCGAAACGTATGTGTTTCAAGAATAGTTACTGCATAAAAATGTAAACTATTTAATCTTAAACATGCAGGATATATTATAACTGGCGTTTTGTAGGCCTTTGTGAAAATCATATGACATGCAAATGCTCATTGAGGAAAAGAATTTCATTTAAAAGCTCTTAAACAACTAAACTTCCAATTTATTGAAGCCCTGGCTTCATCTATGACTATTGTGGCGACCATGTGCATTTCATTTGGAGAAAGGCTCACTGCATCAGTGGAAGTGAAAAGTACGTCACAATATTTCCTCAAATGTATTAACGGGTATACATGTAAAACGGTAAATAGTGTGATGAAAATGAAATACAATAAAAATGAATATCATTGTAGGCAAGTTCACGTAATATATCAGGTTGATCATGATGTGAAAGAGCAGACATACCTGTCGTTAATTTTATTTCCAGACTAGCAAACTAATTGTTATCCATTAATAAACATTTTGGTAATTATCTTTGTTTCTCCGCGTTTTTAAAATATTTTATAAGTTACTTTGTTGCACACTGCTATTTCTTCTGACTGTTGGAAATGAAACAGTTATTGGCCATATGCTTGAATGAATTGAGGTTAACCGCGTCTTAATAAAACAGCTGAAGGCATTACGCTTTGATTTCAAGATAGTTTTTAAAAGTGGCATTTTGAATATCATATTTCTGTATCCATACAACCTGTAAAAATACAAATCTGACTCTTTCTTCGAAAAACTGTACACTTACTTATAATAACAAAATTGTAAATTATAGTAACAGTGAAAAGCGTAGTTTTTCCTATAGTTGTTTTCTTCCAGTAGTAAATCATTTTGATAAGCTGTTTTTGAAGTCAAAATATATTTACATAGCAAGTTTATCAGTAATTTTTATTCAAAACTTATTTGCACAAAATGCGATAACTGTAAACAATTGTGGGGGCCTTTAACAAGACAATAAACCTTCATTATCTAGGTGATGTTGGCTACATTAGGCCAGTTAGTGAAAGGCAATGTGTAAAATATTTCTGTAGCATGCCTATCTTACGCATTCATCAAATATACACAGAACATTTTCTAAACAATCCATTTAGTATTACAAATTTTTGTGCACAAACTTAACGCACTGTTCATACCGTGTGTTATATATTTTGAAGCAGTGTACTAAAACACTTGATGATATACAGCTAAGCAATTGTACCAAGGATATTCATGAAAGTTTTTTTTCCCACGTGCCCTCTGGAAAATAAAAATGTGAATCGAATTACAACACTTGAGTTATATAACCAATTGAAATTTATGAAACACGCACAAGTGTTGTAATTTTCGGGCGTTAAACGACTATATAAAAATCCAACATTTCATAAACGTAGAAGATTTGCAACGTTGCAGAACTATTTTTGTTCATTTGAATATTAATAAAACATAACTTTCTTCCTATATTTGACATACATGTGTGCTGTCATGCTTTTATACGTGCGCAGAAACATATTACTTTTATTTGATTGGCATTAGTAAATTAATCCTAGTTTAATTTTATTGGACATTTCAATTGGACAATACCACCCCTTTTAAACCAACAAAGTTTACACTTTTTATTTATCTAACAGACTCCGCTGTTAGATATAGATTGTATTCATAATAAATATTGTTGATGATACATTCGTCAGAAGACGTTCCTTATATCTAATATACAAGTGAAGCATAGTACAGTTAACATTTACGCAATTGAATTAGCTGGATGAGATACGGACATTGTATGTGCCCTAAAGTAAGGCAACGTCTAAAAATCGGTTATTATTCCTTCTGAAAAGTAAGAAAAATACAGTAACGACATAATGACTTTACAATGAAGGTAAGTTTTATTTTGAGTCGACAGGAATACCAATTGTCTTAGTTACTACTTGTTGTACATTACTAAAACGAGTTAGTTCGAACTTATTAACATTCATTCATTAATTCTTTATTTGCAAATTGGCAAATATTTTGCGTGTGGCAATACAATAAACATATATGAAATATGGCAAACAGAAAAGAAAAAGAAATACATTTTAAAAAAAGAACGTTACGGCATAATCTACGTACAAAACATGCATAAATGTGACTTACTAATTGAAAAAAACGAACTTGCATTTATACTTTCGTCAACAGCATTACGATGCATAAATCCATAATATATCATTTTACATACATTCACCAACACAGACATTTTATGTGATGACATGATATTAACAAATTTATTTACTGTATTTTTCAGATATTTCTTTCTAAAGGAGTCATAAAGACAACAATAAAATGATAAATGATATTTAGGCTCAATAACGTGACATTTGTATGCGATACCCGTCATTCAATATATCAGATACATATTTTTCGAAACCAAATTCAATTTAAATTTTTTATAATATTCCAATTTAGGTGGTGCATTTACTTTTTCGTGCCATTCTTAGGTGTACTGATCTCTAAGAATTTGCTTAAACATCAAAATATAACGAGAATAATCTACCAAATTATTATCAAATGTAATGAGATATGAAAAACCTAGATCATTCAAAGTAGAATATACTTATTGTGCCCAACATTTTCCAGGTACGTGTGTACACTGGTTCATATAAGTATCAAATAGTGGGGAGTTTACATTTATCTTTATCCAGAAAATAAGTGCTCGTTCTTTGCACAATATGGAAATGGGAAATTTACCTAATTATCCATACAGAAACATTTGAAGTTTGTTTACGCACACCTAAAATGTTCTTATAAAATAATACAATTTGGACTTTATCCAACTCTTTATACACGCCCTAGACTTCTGAACCATACAATAAAATAGGATTAATCATAATGTCAAAAAGATAA
>JAUMHA010402393.1:0-11173 GCA_032359765.1 Saxidomus gigantea | reverse complement strand
TTTCCGGCTATGTGTGGGACTCAGAAATGACAACAAATGCCGATTCAGGTAACATTTTTCATGATATCTTCCTTAATCCTGCATAGATTTTAACCAAATAAAGACGAGAGCCCGACCATAGGAAAGATACAACCACTGCTTATCAGTATCAGTAGAAAAAACTTGTACTTTGAACAAAAAGTGCAACCGCGCATTTTCCGAGAAGAAAATTGACGTGCTATGTGTGGGACCCCGATGTATTATTTGTTTATAAATTTCCTGCAATTGTGTGACACCACACGGTTTAATGAACGGAGAACATATTTTTACCTAATGTAACAGCTGACAAAAGTTGGCGAAGAAAATTCGCTTGTTTCACTCGATTTTTAAAAATAATATAAAATGCTATGTGTGGGACCCGAAAAAAATATGCTATGTGTGGGACGCAAATTATGAACCCTGTTTCTTTTCATGATGAGATGGTCTTAAAAACGCCAATGACGCACACAATTTTAGAACTGCAATGAAATAGTATGTTAAATATTAGTCGAATGCGAATCGGACGTTGTTGTAGTCGAAAGGCGGAGGAATTCAGGATATGAGCCTATAATAGGCAAACATAAGTTATAAAAGCGAATTAAAACGTTTTTCATGTGTTATTCTTTGTTATTCTTATGTTACTGTTGTACTGTGTTTAGCCATGAGAGTTCCAGATAAATGAACTTGAACTGATTTATCGTATTACATCATAGTAATGAATTTAACTTCTTTCAACTGACATTGACCCATCACTCAAGAAAAAAAAGCCATATTTCACTGCATAACTTGTTAATCAAGCAGCAGAGTTTTTGAGGGGTGGGCTTAATATTCCGGTGAATAGTGTACTCACTTTGACTCATATATTTTCCGGACCTCTATCATTATCAAGGTAAAAACAACAGCCCCTAAGGATTTTAACACTCATCATGTTTAGAATTCTTACATAACTTTTTCTAGTTCTGCCGCCAATATAATTAAAGTTTCAAAGTTTATATATTTTGCAAAATCAACTTTATACACAATACAAAAATGGCATGTATATTATATATTATAGAACTGTTCTGTGGCGTCTTCGTTTACTTTGGCTATTATTGTTTTTTTTTTGATGGATTGCTTTCCTACTCACACATATCGACACTAAATAGTATATTGCTAGCTTTCAAACATGAAAATATCACTTTAACGTATACAGATAGCTCTTGAAATAATGTTTGTATCTCATTAAGATATAAGCTAAAGTTTTAACTTTTTAAAAGTTGACAGTTGTCAGAAAGACACAAAGTCGGAATTTGCCACCGCATAACAGTCTTGAAATGAATTAAGAGAACTCAATCAAATCCACTTTCTTTAAATGTTGCCAAAGCATTGACCCATAGCACATTTGCTTTATTTTCAATCAAAGACGTAAATTCTGTTGTATCTTCTGGGACTCGTCAAAGTCACAAATGGCGATCTTGGTGCATGACGTTTTCGTCCGTCTGAGACTGGTGTCTTGATGATTTACACGTGGCTTGTTAACAAGACGTAACTCCCTCTGCATACGGAAGTGGCATTAAACGTTTCTTTTTGACACGCGCTTGCATCGGCGACTGGCTACATTCAAACTTAGGTTAGATGATCTCTTGCTTTTTATTCTGGATCTGAAAAAAGTGCACCATAGTTCGCTTAGTATTATGAAGCATTGCAAGCACGTATATGTTAATAGATATGAAAGAGGACTTTACATGCTGCTAAACGTTTATAAATGTGAAAAGCATATTTTACATGCGTCTTAAAAAATGATCGAGTTTGTGAAATATCATTTCTACTTACAAGTATTACGTACTTATATTTAGAATTATGACCTTGACCTTCAGTGGGACTGCCAAAGTAAAAAAGAACCATTAAGTAATCATTACGTTGGCAATTACTTTCTAGTATTTGATGAGTTATCGCCTATATTAAGTGACTACAGGAAATAGTGTTGTATAGAAATGCCTTTAGAAACTTTTGGAGGGGTCAGTTATCAAAAAGTTACACTCCACTAAAAGATATCTTTAAATTGTTAGCTTATATCTTAATGAGATAGAAATATTATTTCAGGATCCATCTGCATACGTTAAAGTGATATTTTTCATGTTTGAAAGCTAAAGCAATGTAACATTAAGAGTCGATGAGTGCGAGTATAAAAAACAATCCATCAAGAAATATAACAATAATAGCCAACGTAAACGAAGACGTCACAGAACAGTTACCTAATATACATGCCATTTTTGTATTGTTTAATGGCCAAAGGCATGTATAACGTTGATTTTGCTCTCATCATGAAAAGAAACTGGGTTCATAATTTGCGTCCCACACATAGCATGTTTTTTTCGGGTCCCACACATAGCATTTTATATTATTTTTAAAAATCGAGTGAAACAAGCGAATTTTCTTTGCCAACTTTTGTCAGTTGTTACATTAGGTAAAAATACGTTCTCCGCTCATTAAACCGTGTGGTGTAAAACAATTACAGGAATTTATTAACAATTTATACATCGGGGTCCCACACATAGCACGTCAATTTTCTTCTCGGAAAATCGGCGGTTGCACTTTTTGTCAAATGTACGAGTTTTTTCTACTGATACTGATAAGCAGTGGTTGTATCTTCCCTATGGCCGGGCTCTCGTCTTTATTTGGTTAAAATCTATGCAGGATTAAGGAAGATATCATGAAAAATGTTACCTGATTCGGCATTTGTTGTCATTTCTGAGTCCCACACATAGCCGGAAAAGTCACGTGGGATCGGTACCGTGATTGTAATACTTGATCTAAGTTACTTTTAACCCAGTTGAGTTAACTTCAATGTATAAGTTTGTACTGTATTTGGATTAATTTTAACCCAGCAGCTATTAGCAGATCTACTTTAAAGATGATTTGTACTCCGTAAAGTTATTCTATTCCCTTTAACTGTGTGTATCCCATAAACCCTGTGGAACAGTGCGGAATTTCTAGGCGTGTAGCTCCCGGTCAGGCTGCGGGGATGTCAAGGCTAATCTGGGACCATTCTGATCATAAACATACATAAAAGTTGAATTTTCGTACAGTTGGTGTCGAATTTAAACCAAACCGAACCAAATAAAAATTTAATCACCCTTAGGGGTCTTAAATAGAAAGATTCGATTTATTTTTAATCAATCTACCTACTGATCGTTAGCACGCATTTAAATACCCTCATGGTGTCTCATTGCCTCTAAATGACGTCGCAAAATGACGTCGGAAATAAGCACGTGACAAACAACTCGATATTTAAAAATTAAATATATGTCTCCCTGTATTTTATCGTTGAATAAAATATAGTCAGGAGTTTGAATGCGTGGTAATTAAATTACGAGTGCGAAGCAAGAGTGATTTAATTTTTCGCATCCAAACGATTGACTGTATTTTATTAAGCGATACAATATTGGAAACGATTTATCATTTCGATTCTAACACGTAATTTTCTTTGAAAACTAGCCCGAACTTTATTTAACACGTAGTAGTACATCACTGTAATCTTAAAGCGCGAAATACGATTGGACGCGCATGTTTAGTTTACGTCACGTCGTTACGTCACTTACGGCACGTCATCCTTGGAAAAACGTGCTGTATTTTATCGTCAAATAAAATACAGGCTTTTCCCTATATGTTTATACAGGAAAAGCAGCCGCTTGTGTAAGCATGAAATTTTGAAATATCGAAAATTGAAATTATGAGCGCCGCTATAAAAACTGCAATATTTTTGTTTCTGTTCAGGAATTATATATTTACGGTAAGACCATTTGCATCCATTCATAATGTCATGTTAAATTCCCACCAGAACTAGATTCTAGATCTACCAGTTTGGACGAATGTTTGGTCGTAGATTCTATAAGATGTGTTTTATCTTTCCAACCACTTTCTGGCAACTAACGTAAACAATTTCACCGTCAGATTTTTTATTCACAGAAGAACACTTACATTGGTAAAGGCTCATCGAAAAGCATTTGAAATTTTTCCACCCTTTCCCACTTGACGTTTTATCTACTCTCTTTGAACTTGGAGACCGACCTTTGACCCCTATGTGACATTGACCTTCGACAAAGACAACTGGTTGCAAGAATGATTTAACAACCATATTCCAAACAAATCTGAAATAACTTTTATCTTGTGTTTCAAGGTTTTGGAGTTTCCTGAAACGGCTCCATTAGCAAGCACGCGTCGCCAACTCACTGGCTTGACCCTAACTAAATTGTATATATATGAAATAAGTAGCACATATTAAACTGAGTATGGTTGCCAGCAACAGGAATGACGACTACTAGCAACCCAAATGTCTTTATTGCATAATACCACCTTTTAGTATAGTCTGGCGCTGTTTGCCAAGGAGCAAGCCTAGCTTGCTTTCTTACTGACAACATAATATTGATATACAGTTGTCCCATATAATGTACCAGCATAAACACCAATTCTCTTTAAATGATTCTCCTTATATGTGTGCATACATAAGTCTGATTAGCCTGGTTGGTAGCTAAAACTGATGACTGGAGCCGCATCGATTTAGCTCGTGTTACCCATCAGCTGGTGAGGTGTAGCCCATAAATTGACATTGCTTGTTCAGTCATGAAATTGAAATTTTCAATGACAAATTGGGTCATCTGATTATAAATTTTTGACCAATTAATTACTAAATTAATTACTTGAAGTGTAAACCTAACAGATTAAAATAAATTGTGACAAATGGGATGTGTACATATGCATTTAACTTAAACAAGAATGGTTGGGTCTTTTTTCTTACCAATAAGGCATTTTACCCTGCAGAATGTATCCATTATTAAGTAAGGGAGACAACTTGTGAAAAATATCTCAACTGCACATTTCACAGTTATGCCCTCCAATCACGGTGTTTTACCGGAGCCCAACTTGCACTCTGTATGCGAGTTTAAGGGGCGTGATTATCGTAAAGTTTACATGTACTTTAAGATAAAATAAGGGTTATTATTTCGCGATAGTGGCCCATGGGTCCGTATCCATTTGTTTTATGGATCGATGACCAATGAAATGGCTTCAACTTTCTTGAAAGGGTAATACTCATCGTAAAGTATACACGTACTTTAAGATAATATAGGGTTATTGTTTCGGGATAGTGGCCCCTTGGGCCGTATCAATTTCTTCTATGGATCACTGACCAATGAAATGGCTGCAACTTTCTTGGAAGGGTAATATTCATTCTTATTTCTAATCGTTTTGTTTGACAGAGACATACATATTCTACTATATATCTCTGGTTTTGATAAGCATGCCCAAAATCTATTATTTTGCTGACTTCAAATTACCTGGCCTTAAAGAAGTGATTATGGGCTGAAAGAACATGGTTTTGGACTTTTGGTATTTCATTTAGTTTTAAATCGAGGGATATTTGCAAAAGGTTGATACATTCATGGTTTCACATTTCTTTCCTATTTAGCACAGCCTCAGCCTTCACGGATATTACTTAGTGAGCACTTTTCATACGTCACATATGGTGAGGACAAAATCCAATCAGAAATGGCCTGGCAATCGGATAATTATATATTCATTCAAGTACATCAAAATTCGTAATTTCTGGAACATTTCATTTGATGTGAATATTTTGCGTTGGTTTTTGTTTGTATAACTCCGCTATACCATACGGGTAACAATGATTATGGCGCCAAGATCAATGTTGCATAACTGCTGAAGTGCACAAGACACAGACTATAAGGGTACATGAATAGTACGATGGACCAAAACCGAAACATTCCAGCAAAGTTGTCGTTAATGACTGTGATCTAGAAAAAACTCCATGTTGACAAACTGAAATATGTTGGGACATTGCGAAGAGCGACGTGACATGGGTGTTTCTTATTTAGTTCTAACATCGTTGACTAGGGGTATAGACTTTCTTAAACAAACAAGTTATAGAATGAGCATTGTGAGTTTGGATTACTCTACTATATGATCGGGGCATTGCAGCTGATTATAAACAGTTTACGCTCATAAACTTAACGGCCATATTTTACTGATATTGTTTGTAAAGATTTCCAAGTTAGCGTGCTAGCTACAGCTTCAATTAGTCAATACATTGAAGTTACAGCTTCAAGTAGTCATTAAATCACCTCGAGTAACTTAGTGATAAAAAAGAAATCAACTAACAAAACGCCATATCTGTGGTTATTGAGCATAACTTTTAGAGCTCAAAATTCAAGATTCTTGCATTGCTTTATTAAATCTGACATATAATAGGAACTCATAGAACTATTTATTGATCTGCACTGACTGCACTGTCAAATATCATAAACATTCATATGTTGATCACAACGATATAATCATGGCATTTACAGTATTCTGTCACGCACTGACTGAATTATATCTAAAATGTTTTGTCCTATTTTTGCTATCAGATAACAGTCAACACCCGATACTCAAGGACATATTTTGAACAAGTTTTGAAACCTCAACTTCATTAAATATAATAATGGCGACTGGAGGTGGGGAAGTGAACACAGAAATACTTCAAGATGAAACTTTCGATTTGTTGTGTTCGCCATGTGCCCGGAAGAATAGAAATACAGAAGCTGATAAGTATTGTGTGGACTGTAAAGATTACTACTGCGCCAAGTGTGTCAACTGTCATGAAGAAATTCCTGCTTTATCTGGACACAAGATTTTGGACAAGGGACATTTCCAGCCAGCACCAAAACAAGCACTGCTACCAGTACCGACCGAAAGATGTGACATACACAACCATAAACATGTTGATATGTACTGTGAGGACCATGATGTTGTTGGTTGCTCTACGTGTATGGCGGTAGATCACAGGTATTTTACTTGTACTACTAATTCATAAAAAAGTAGTATTTTCATATGATAAACATATTACAGTTGAAAATATTTATCGCGTATGAAGCATATTCCCTGATTAAAAAACAGTGACAGGTATGGCAGACCTCAAGTATATCATTCAATCTAGCTACATGTATGGTCCAAGATTACAGTAGAGCTTTGATATTTGATGTTATGTGTATTCCAAATTTGTTTTCACGTTTGATCATAAATTCCCTGTCGCATGTTTTACGTCGATTTTATCTTCGGAGTGTGCTATGAAGAATTACAACGGTTACAAATTATTTCATAGAGACCAACTCGTATCACTATATGGGCATATTCAAATGGAACTTCGTGGTTAACGTTACTCTTTGGAGACCCCATGGACAGAGAAGAGATTAAATCTTTGCGGGTATGGGCAGCTGAAATTAGTACGGAGATTGGATACTAATGTGACAAATTGACACATATTTTAAAAGAACTTATTTCCCTAATGAATCTTAAGAAATAAAGAACGAAGTCCTCTGTGTAACTCGTAATCACTACAATTCTGAGACGATATTAAAGTCTATAGCTAATATTAAACATACATTATTTAAACACCATGCCCTAGAAAAAAATGTCGGTTAGTCAACTGCAAAATCTTCTTAACTGATTATTTCAGGTTGTGCAAGGGTACTTTCTTTATACCGGACTATATCCAGAACAACCCTTCTGCTTGTTTTCAACAAGACGTCAAACAGGAACTTGAAACATCGGCTAAGCAGCTAAGACAATGTCAAGATGAATTTGAAAAAGAAAAAGAACGAATCCAGAAAGACGAAGACATGACATTTCAGAAAATTATTCATTTCAGAGATGAAATTATTCAAAGAATCAGGGCTCTTGCAGAACTGACTGTGACAGAAACAAACGACCAATACAGGCCAATTTTAGACATGGTTGGTGAAAAATTAAAGACACTGCAAATACGTGAGGTAGACGTTTTGTCTGCGCGAGATAGCATTGTATCTGCTGGCAACAATGTCTCTCAGGTGTTTGTCAGCAACAAGAGAGGTAAAGTGGCAGCATTCAGAGGAAACATGTGCGCGGATGAATGTAAAGTCGCCATTTCAAGGGTGGACATTGACTTTGAAACGAATGAGATAATATCTGACCTGTTAGCTGGAATGAATTCTTTAGGCAATTTTACAGTGAGAGACACACAGAAGGCCGACCTTACAAATGTAACAGATAATGCATCTCAATCAGGAAAAAGAATACCAAGGCAAACAACTGACTTAACTGAGGAACAGATGGAAAACCAAAATACAAGCCCAGTTCAACTCAAGGCGGCATCCAATATTATCAGCAAAGACCTCAACCTCTTATTAAAAATTAAAGAAATGAAAAAGTATAATGTTGAAATTCCGTCTGATAAAAATGCTTGTAACATAAACGGTGCCTGTTTTCTTGAATGTGGTACAGTCATACTTGCTGATTTTAATAACAAGAAGCTCAAACAACTAGATGGTACCACATACACTGTTACAGATTATTGTGATCTACTTGGAAAACCATGGCAAGTATGTGTAATAAGTAAGGCGGAAATTGCCGTCAGCTGTCGAACTATTGGTGTTCAGTTTGTTTCCCTTCAAACCAAGATGGTACCAACTAGACAGATACAACCTGACCATATATGTTACGGTTTAGCATATGCCGATGGTCATCTGTTCATTTCAGACTCGAGTTCAGTTTACATATACACTTTATCTGGTACAAAGCTTCAACAGTTCTCCAAGGATCCGTCAGAAAAGGGCATGTTTGCCTACTTCAAATCACTGTTCTCCAGCATAAGAAGACATGCTTTGAATGATGATGGTTCTAAGATCTATGTTGCTGATAGAGATAATGGTCTTATTGCACTGGACAGAAATGGCGCGGTAACTGGAAAGAGCAGTGGTCCGCAGCTGAAGAAGCCTGCTCATGTTTGTGTAACAGACATAGGCAGTGTTCTTGTCACTTGTTTGGAAAATAAAAGTATTTTCCAGTTTGGGGCTAATTGTAACTTTATAGGAGAGGTCATGAAATCCGAAACTCATCGTACATTCTATAGAGCTCTGGCGTATCAACCATCACATTTATACATGATTGGAGGAGCTTGCGATACAAATGAAATTGGAGTGTATGAACTGGTTTAATATATCACGAGTTTAATAGATATATATGACTTCTGCTATTCACAGCATTAGATTCATTATGAAACGACCTTCCACAAACATAAATCAACACATAGAATGAATGAAAAGAGAATGTAGTGGATGATGGCTTCGTAAATATCCAAATATCTATCTGCCTCAGCGCATATCAAGAACATAAGGTCCATAGATTTGGATATTCATCGAAGTCATTAGTCAATGCCTGTATAATTATTAAAGCTCTTGGTTTCTTTCCAATGTGTCATAGTCACGAGAGACCCAAAATCAATAGGGGTCATTTACTCTTCATAAACTAGAATCTAAACTAGAAGTGCGTAAAAGTAAGTCGATGTATTGAGCAGAAACTATTTCTGTGATATACAAGGTGCCTGTGTCTTTGAAAGTGAAACAGTTCTACTTGCTGATGTCGACAACAAGAAGCTGTAACAACTGGATGGAATCACATACAAAGTCACAGATTATTGTAATCTACCCGCAAACCCATGGCATGTGTGCGTTATAAATAAGAATGAAGTTGCTGTCAGCTGTAAAGCTTCTGGTTGTTCAGTTTGTTTCCCTTCCAACCAAGATGGTGCTTACCAGACAGATAAAGCCTGGCCATACATGTTACGGTTTAGCATATGCCGATGGCCATCTGTTTATTTCAGACTTAACATCAGTTTACATATACACTTTGTCTGGTACAAAGCTTCAACGGTTCTACAAGGATACGTCAAAACGGGGATGGTTTACCTCCATACTGTTCTCCGCTATAAACAGAATAGCTGTGAATTATGACGGTTCTCACATCTATGTTGCTGATCGTTATAAAGGTCTTATTGCAATAGACAAAAATGGCGAGGTTAAAGGAAAGTACAGTGGTCCGAAGCTGAAGGAGTCTGCTTTTGTTTGTGTAATAGACGATGGAAGTATTCTTGTCACTAGTTTTGAACATAAAAGTATTTGCGAGTTTGGGGCTAACTGTACCCTAAAGGGAGAGGTACTGACATCCAATAGAAATAATCAATTCTTTAGAACTCTGGCGTATCATCCTTCAAATTCATCTATGATTGGAGGAGGTTTACATACAAATGAAATTGGAGTGTATGAACTAGTTTGATGTATCAGTGCGTGATGTTCTTTCATAGTTTGATTAATATTTCAGATTTCTGTCAACTACAGCATTATCAAAGTTAAAGTAATTAGATCTATTATGAAAAGATCTTCAACAAACATTAATTAACAGATACAGTGTACAATGAAATTTATTACATACATGTATTATAACATGTTTCCGAAGAGTAGCATATGTATTACAGGTTATTGCCATTGTCAAATACAGTGTGCATTCAGTGCTGGAATCATTTAATGAAAGTTGCTTCACAGACTTCAAAGACTTGGGAGATGAAAGGCATAACTAATTCTTGACCATTTTGTTCGCATGCACCAATACTTTATAGTTATTTGACTATTAGCATACACATGTTACACAGTGCTTTTTATCATTAGATTTCAAAACAATGTCTTTGTTTTAGAAGTACACTTAGCATGAAAATCCCTGATTACATAAACTTCGCTGTCCCTCTTTTCCGTTTTATTTGCTGGTGAAAATGGATAGTTTCCTGAAACATATTACATTAAAAAACTATGGTGGCATATTACTGCCGAGCATTAGTTAAAATTGCGGATAAGCAGATAATGCAAACTATTTCGCCTTAATATCTTAGTAAGTGGAAATCATTTTGAGTCAAAGCCTAATCAAGTGAAACTAAAGATCCACCTTAGATCAACAGCTGTAAAGCAATTTACATTGTACCCCCACTTCTTCGAATACCATCCCTGAAAACGTGTGTCCATGATTTAACTCCACCTGAATAAAGCACAGTATCCTCACTGCAACAGCAGTGATAGTAGTGTACGTTTACCGGTCGAGATAAAGTGTAACGCCAACATCGATGATGACTTAAATAGACATATTAATTCTTCGAATAGCAGAATTTTAATTTATTGTAATGCAAAAGCCACTTACTTTGAATGATAGTGCAAATTCAAACGAAACTTGCATGCAAAAAGATGAAGAATGAATCTTCAATTTAGTTTCAGGAAAGATTTACTCATCTCTTATAATTTTATGTCAGTATATGCACAAATAC